>VWYI01029867.1:294286-381385 GCA_013399455.1 Anthoscopus minutus | reverse complement strand
TCTAAATTGCTTCCAAGGGTGGAAAAAACAAAAAAAAAAAAAAAAAACAGGGAAAAAACCCACCAACTCTTTCAGGGCAAGGAGAGCAAGGCCATTAGAGCAGCTGAAGTTGCTTACCAGCAGAGGAGAGACACGGAGCGAGCAGGATCCGGCCGCCAAATGGCGCCGGCGGCCTCGGCCCGGGCGGTAATTGGCGCCTGCGGGCCCAGCGCGGGGCAGCTGCGCCGGGGCCGGGGGCGCGTCCCGCCCGGGGACAGGCCCCGAGGGGAGCGAGCCTCTGTGCCCGAGCCGGGCCTCGCTGTGCTGCGGCACAGCCCGCCGCTCGGAGCTGGCCCTCGGCACGGCACGGCACCTGCCCTGGGTGTTATTCAGTCATTCCAGTAATTCCTTGGGTCCGCGGTGGCTCTGATGGGTGGGCTGCGGCAGCAGGATGGCTCCATGATGAGATGGCTGCTTCTAAGAATTAGATGATACGGCAAAGAAGTGCGCTAGGGGTGGGTATTATTAATTGTTGAATCGCATACACCTCCTTTAGACAGTAAAGCAGAGTCCCAGGCTCCCCAGATCAGAAGGGTAATCACCTGTAGGCATTATTAGCAGAAGGGCCCTTTCTGACACACGCTGTCACAGCCTCTCCATTACACATGGATTGCATTTTTATGCAGTCATGGGATCTGAGTCTAAAGACAGCCAGTTTTTAAACCAGTTAGCGCTGAAACCTGCCAGGAAGACTGAAGTGAAAAACTATTGCTTGCTCAGCAACTTGGCCCAGATGCAGCCAACAGCTGGCAAGCCAGAAGTGTATCGCTCATCCCATGAGTGTTCTGGTCTGTGGGTTATGCAGCCGATACCATACGCTCCCTACAAGGCAAATCCCTACATTCAAGTCATTCTCATTTTGCTCATCTGCAGAGTTTGGTGCTTACAGTAACAACAATGGGACGCTGAGTTTGTGTTCTAAGCTGTAAATGGAGTACCTGGCTCCAGTAGTTCTTTATCCATTATGGGAGAACTGCTTGAGTGCATGAGGTGCTCTTGCTGTTTCACATTCCTAGGCAAGAAAACTGATGAGCAACTCGAAAGCAGATGGGCAGTTGGAATGGTTAGAAGATGGAACAGCAAGTGAGAAAGCAGGCAAGCAAGTACAACAAATGCCTGTGTCTATGGAAGGGGCAATCAAAGGGAAATCCAACGGGAACTTCTCCTGACACTACACAGGCAGCATCTCCCTGACATGTTCCACAGCAAGCAAGTGCAAACAGGGATTTTCTAGTTGGTTACAAGCTTTGTGACATCTGTTTTCACCTGAGGATGTGGTGTTACCTCCTCTAGTGTGGTAGCCTTCTGCCACTGGCCTCCATTCCACCTAAGCAGTCTCAGGTCAGCCAGCACTAACACCAGAGCTGATGTGGGTCTTGGAGAAATTCATAAAGACCATGTAGCACTCATACACTCCCTTTAGCTGGGGGGTATTTCCAGCTCAGAGAGAGTGAGAGTTGTCTGCAGCATCCCTGCAGCTATATTTCACTGTTCAGCTCCACACCTCATTTCCCCACCATAGTTACACTGTTGTGTGTGCAGAGATGCTCTGTGAGTGTGGAAAGGTCATTTCACTGGCTGGTCCCCAGCAGAGTGCCTTGGGCAAATGTGAACATCTGACAGCTCTTGATCTTCATTAGACATTCCTTTGCCTTAGCAGATGAACCCTTCATGATATCTGATGTGTTTCTCCTTATTACACCTCTCTGAGATGGGCAGCTCTAACCTTCTCATTTGGACTCGGAGACTAAAGACACGTTTTTAAAGCTCCTTAAGAAACTAACATGCAGAGTTGGCTGATACACTTTTCAAACCATGAAATGCATAACTGCAATTCAGATTGCTGAATTGAAAAGCCCTGGGGAGTCTATTTCCTTTTGATTGATATCAATGGGAATTAGATATGTTTGTTTCTGAAAATCACCATCTTTAAGAATCTAAAAGTCTCAATTTCAGCACCTTTCCTACCACATAACAGGAAATGGAGTCAGAGTTTTCCAAGTATGAGGCTACTGCTCTAGACACAGGTTATCTTCTTAATTTTTTTTTTAAATAACAGTCAGCAGCCAGGCTGCAGAGGAGGAGTGTGTTATTTTACAAATTCAAGAACATATCCACAAGTGGCTACTGAAAACAGGAAAACAGGGCAGGGATGAATCCATTAGCATCACTAATCCGACATTTTTGAACGTGGAAGAAAAGAGCAGAAAGTGCCACAGCTCCCAGGCTCTCCCTGAAGAGCATGTGCTTTTGCTGTGGGGGAGACAGAACACTTGACCAGATGGCCCAGTGCTTTGCTCCAGGAAGCAATTCCTCATACTCTGATGTTCTTACATCTCAAGCAGTCTCTGCTGTGGCAGTAGAAATGCACCAATAGCCTCCTCCAAGCACCAGCTTCTACCACCCTGCAGCCACTCTTGCTGCTGTAACTCTCCCAGCTGGGCAGGAACACATGGACCGTGAATGATCTACTTGCCATTTTGCTATGTCGACTGCTTTTTGTCCTGATCCCATACATTTTTAAATTAGAGTCTGAGCTGGTTATCTTTGGAGCAGTTTCATTGCCACAGTTCCAAACCTGTGAATACGGTCTGCCTTTTCTCTTTCTTCTTCAGACTCTTTTACATCCCATTTTTTTTCCTTCACAGCACTGTTATTGTGGCAGTGGCTGGCATGATTATTGCTACTTACTCCCAATCCCCCAATGGCAGAGTAATACCTCTTTAATTGGGTATTTCTCCCTCCCGACACTAATCTCCTAACAAATGCCGATGCTGTGTTAGATGCTGTGTGGGGATCTCTCATCACTATCTCTTTAAGCAGGCAGTTGTGTGTGGAATGAATGCATAGTCACTCAGCATGGATGGATTTGTCTGAGTCCTTGTCAGCTCCCTGGTTTTGTCACTGAAATCTTGCACTGCGGATCCGGATTTCTATTGCTTTAACTTTTTGAGGCAGATTTATCTCAACCCCTGTCAGATCAATGGGTTTTGTCACAGAAATCTATGTGACTTTGTTCCCTGTGGAGATCTGGCTAGTCAAGTTTGTGGAGGCTGATTTGGGAAGCTGAACCTGAGGCCTTGTTTGGCTATGTCAGCAGGGTGGGGGAAAACAATGAGAACTGTAGAGAACAGAGGCCTAACAACCAGAAAAACTTAAATAAAAACTGCAGTAGCAGCCTTCACCCAAAGCCCAAGACAACTCACACCCCAAGAGAGCACATTGAGTCTCCCATCCAGGCACACATGGGCTCTATCTGCTGGCATCATCAGGAGCTGCTTGCTGTGCCCAGGGACTGCAGCCCTGTGACAGTGGCTGAGATCTGAGGCAGATCAGCCTTTCAAGCCAGTCCCCTCTGGTTGCTCAAACCCCCTGGAGCTGTGGAGGCAGGAAGTCCATAGGAGGCACTTCTCCTTTAATGCCTCCACAGTACATTAGGAAACACTGTGCTGCCAGAGATGATCCTTCTTGAGGGATACAAGCCCAATTTTCTTTTTGCCTGTAGCCATCAGACTGCATGATTGTCTGACACTACAGCAACACAGTCTTCCAGATAAAGCTTAGCTTTACTGAACTGCTACATGTCCATCTGGTCTCCTTAGCTGATTCAAAAATTTCCAAGAACAGCTTCAGGAAATGGAAGTTTCCTAATGAAAAGTACATTGTTCAAATAATCTTTTTGTTGGACAGAGGGATAACACTATTTCCTTTGCTTATTACTACTTGGAATTTTTTTAATAATGATTATCACAGTTGAATTTGACCATGATCAAGATCTGAATGAACTTTTGGAACAAAATGGTAGTGGTAATAATAATAGCAATAACAATCATAGGAAAGCAGGTAACATACATTAAAGGAAGAGCCTGGTGTTGACTGATAAAGACTCAGACTTGTCTGGAACAGCCAACTCAACCTGAAAGCTCAACACAGCAGGGATGAATTCCCTGTTGGTGAGACTGCCTTAATTTTATATTTGAAGTAGAACATTTCAAAAAGAAAGAGTACCCCAGGAAAGAGAAGATTTGGGGAAGGTAGCCATTAGCATCTCAGTATTAATGAGAAACAGTGCCAACTTTTGGCCATGGGTCATCTCATTGTTCTCTTTGAGATATTCCAGTCTTGGGCTCTTTTTAGAGCAGATGCTCATTTCTGTGCCTGCTTTGTGATGTTTCCTTTCTTTCTTTTTAATGGAACTCTCCTTTTGTTGTATGCTTTTCTATTTCAACTTTACCTCGGGAAATTCTCCATTCCCATTTTTTGCCTTCTAATTCTTCTTCATCCATCCTTCTTTCCCTGCCTCATGTAAACATTCACACTTCTGTTTTACTTCTTCCTCTAGGTGATTATCTATTCCCTTTTACCTGGTGCATCTCCTTAGTTTTTCCCCTTTCCTATCCTTTCATGTCCCTCTGTCCCCTCTGCTGCTAAGGAAGCTCTAGTCCTTAGATATTGAAATGGCATGTGTAGCTCCTGCCTTTGATTCTGTGCTGGATACCTCAATGTGCCTGTGCAGCTTCGGACCCAGTGTAAGCCAGGCGAAATACAGGAAACTAAGCAGGAAGCAAAGCTGAGTGAAAGGTTGTGCCTGTGATTTGTGGTTGTTTAATAATGGCCTCCTGATTAACACAGACCTCAATTCCAGAAGTGCCACAGTGATAGATACTCAATATTTACCTTAATAGAGACACACAATTCCCTTAACATTTAAAGCCAGTGCTAGCAGTACAACTATTATCCTGAAGTTGTTCATGCTGCTGCCTGCGTGCGTAGCGCCTCGTGAAACACAGCTTTAATTCTGCACGGGTCCCCAAGGACTAACAAGGTGTTAAATGATCATTATTACATGCAGCTGCCACCATGCCTGCAGTTCTGTCAAACCACAAGAATGATGTTGTAGCTTTCCTGTTTCACTTCAGAACAATGCAGAAAAGAATGGCTTCAGTAACACTGCTGAAACTGTCCCCTCAGAAGTCATCTTGTCTGCTACAGCAACTGCTTTTCACAAAGGTCCTCATATTTTATCTGGTTATAGTTAGTTAACAAAAAAGAATTACAAGGCTTGGCTAGACAAAAAGTGATGATACATGTAGACATCTGATTGCTTCAGTCCATCTCTTTTGGTACATCCTAATGTGCAGCAAGGTCACTTCAATCAGGAGCTTTAAAGTACTTGGTATTGCAGCTTTCCAACTCGTTCTAGAAGCATAGAAGATTACTTTAGTCAGATCTCCTCTCTGTGCTCTCCTTCTTCAGGAACTATGTCCTAAGAAGGTAGACAGGAAGGGCTAAAGAATAGTAGCAGATCAGTCATTAATAAGAAGAAAGGCTGCCTGCTCTGTCCTGAGCTAATTTTCTGTCCTGCCTTCACCCTAGGTATAAACCAGGCTGATGAGCTCAATCTGCCATCCTGGCTCGATAAACCAAGCTGAGAGTTGCTGTTACAGACTCTGCTGGGGTTAGAACTATCTTTTAGCAAAGATCCAGGTCTTGGAATGAGAAGGTGCAGAAGTGCATTCACAAAGATGAATATGTGAATACTGGGAGTGCCTGTGAGAGCACACCTCAGGTGCTGTCACATGGCAGAGCTGAGAAGGCAACATTTAAAAACCGGTTTGGAAGGGACTTTAGCACAAAGTGTGGGAGGCCACATTTAGGAAAAAACAAAACAAAACTAGACTCTTACACCAGCACTTCTGTGGGAGGAAGACTTGCACAATGCCTTGACTGTAGCCATGGCTGGTTTTTCTCACATTCGTGGGCTCTAATTCTACAAAAAATAAGAAAAGGAGGAGTGAGAGACAACACTTACATTCCTTTCTGAGTATATAAAAGATGAGCTGTAAGTTCCTCAGCGTCTTGCTACCATAGAAGCCAGCAACAGCAAATTGCCATCTCTAGAGCCATGCAGGACAATGACAGACTGGGGAAAGCCAGCCTAATTCTGCCAATAGTAGTGTCCAGCCAAGTTTTCCAATAGTTGGCTAATTAGTAGAAATACAGACTTCCAAGACAGCAAAGATAATTAGTGAGCTCTGTAAAAGCCTCAAGGCTGTCTGCAAGACAAATTTCAGAGGACTGTGATACAAAGTCTTTGCATGTGTGCCCCTGATTTCAAGCTGACAGAAATCAATGTTGTACTGGAGACCTGATGCATTTATTACCTGAAACTAGCTGATGTTCTCTGCCCATCTTTTACTGGATAGCCACCTACATCACTAAAGAAACAGGTTGTAAGCTCATACTTCCCAGTTTGTGAACATTCAGGCTGGAACTGTAAACTGACCACAAGGGCTGAGGTATCCTAGCTGCCTGTGTAGAGATCCATTGTTTCAGGACCGAGGCAAACTGGCAATGTGTGGGGAGAAGGAACTTAGAGCTTTTGCTGTAACTGTGCAAATTAAAGAGAAGACTCATTTCTATGTCTATCATATAAATTTATTTGTTCAGTTCTATACTTGCCACACACTAAAACTCTGTAAAACTTACACCTCTGGAACATTCTTGTAAAATACACAGGGACACTGGTTAGTTCAAGGTCACTGGGGGAGCAAAACCATCAGGATACAGCCTAAATATCAGCTTCAGCAACCATGGAAGGTCAGGTTGATTTACTGTTTGTACTACCCCAAAATTACCTTTCCAAGGGTTGTAACTTGGGACAATATTGTATAGCAGTAACTCCAACTTAAGCATTTGTGTAGGGCCCCATCTTTCGAATCATTAGGGTTGGAAAATTCTTCCAAGATTTTCTCCTTGAAATGAGTGATAGAAGTCACTAAATTATTTTATATTCAAGATGAACCCCCAAAAAATGAAGTTAGTATTTGAAGAGAACTGCAAGAGCAGAAGTTTCCAGTTGTTATTAATGACTACACAGTGATACTGGGGAGGTTAAGTCCTCTCCAGTCTGGAACAAAACAAGCAGTTGTAATTAGTAGCATGGTAACTACTTGTATGAATACCCAAAAAAAGGTCTGGTTATTTGTCCAGAATATCTTAGATCTGGAAACTGGGTCAGAAATCAGAATGTCTGGTCAAATCACCAAAATTCTGATTACAGTGAAAATGTAAGGATTGTTTTGGAGGTTATAAACCATGGATATGACTATATTCAGCTTCTTTCTAGCCCAAGCCTCCATTAGGCAATCCCACTGTATCTTATGTCATTCAGACTCCCCTTCTAAGACAGAGCCTACATCTGAGTAAATACTGCTTTGTTTAAAAATCAAAATTTTATGGTCAAAGTGAGGAGCAGAATCACGAGGACTCCAGTAAGATGTTTTGGTAACAGCCTGCTGTCAGTTCTGAGCAGCAGGGAAATGTGATGTGTGAAAGACAGACTCTGACAAAACCTGGGCTCACATCAGGTGCTGCTGTAGACTCCAAATCTGTTGCTTTGAACTGCACTCTATGGGAAACCAGCAGCTGATACTGTCTACAGAGAATTGTGGTTTCTGAAATTATTGAGTGGTCTTTTAAGGCAGTCCTTTACAGAACCTCCATTACAACAGGTAATCAGAATAAGAGCTTCTTCAGAGAGAAAAGGGGTGAGTTCCTTGGAAAGTACTTGGAAAAGATAATTTCAAACTGTCTTTGCAGGGAAAGATCAAAAAGATATAGTAGATTTTTATCCCTGTCAATAAGTAATGCAGTAATGGAAACAATGCTGCATGTTCTAGCTGCTTCTCAAAGAAACAGGCCCTGGTCTGAAGTCTTCTGAAACAGGCAGGCTGCTCCTCAGAGAAAGTGTAAATTAAACAGAAGAATTATTACAGGTCATAAAAAATTATACAGTCCAACTAAGAAGGACTACTATTGCTCTTTAGATTGGAAGACTCATTTAAATTCAATTAATCAGACACCATCATGTACAATTAGAACTGTATATCTCAGTGATTCTTCTGCTTTGAGAACCACATGACCTTCAGGAAAACAGAGCTTAGCAAATTACTGCTTCTAAATTTTATATATTGAAAATTTGGTGGGTCACCTGCAGACATGACTTTTGGGTGTGTTGAAATGGTGACACAGGCAGGCCAAAGGAAATATACTCCCCCTTCTCCCTGCAGTGTTAAGCACAGATTTGCAGTTGTTTGGGAACAGCATGGGAACAGCTCTTGCTTTTGGTAAAACATCCCTCTCCTTCTGTAAAAGCAGTTTTTTCACATCAGCTTTTCTGAAGGTTAAACATAATGGGTCAGGGCCAGCTGCTCATACAGCCTCCTTTCAGTCTCCTTTAACATTTGTGAGATCACCTGTAAGCTGGCATGAAAAATCAGGGAAAGCAGCAATGTTGGAAGCAGCTCAAGCTGAGAGTCAGACTAAATGAACTCCACTGCAGTCACAGCCTCAGGTGGGAACTCTGATAAAATGACAGTGTAGAATGACAGCTTAAGAGGAACCTGTGGGTGGGTAGGAATTAAACCTGTCCCAGACAGACTCATCACCTAAGTCACACAAGAAGAGGTTGGGGAAACAGCATAAAATTACCTAATTGTATTAGGAACAGGAACAAGTTATCTAATTCACGTGTTGTGCTGCCAAAAATCCAAATCAGAGCTCACAACACTGAAATTTTGGATATCTTAAAGACGCAAAGTGTCAGATAACTCTCATCTTTATTCCCAACCAAAAGTGACTGGATTTTTTTTGTGGCCATCACAGATTCAGTCCAAATGAAGAATGCAAAATTTGATGCTACCAATCTCCTAAAACCTTCTGTACCATAAACACCAGAGAACAATATTTGGTGCTGAAACAGTCTCCCATTCAGCCTCAGAGCTAGATGAAGCAAAATCAACACCACAACTAAAGCAAAGTGAAGAGGGGCTTGCAGTGAGCCATCTTTATATCACTAGTTTTATCTTATAGTCAAGAAATCACCAATGTGTTTGAATTCTCTACACCTTAGCAATTCTCAGTAGAGAAAGACTATTAAGAATACATAGTGGCACTGCTCACTGAAACAGCTAATGGTCCCTTCACAGGGCAGCTCTTGCCCTAGACTGGATTTCTTTTAGCATCTAAAGAGTGCTAAGAAAACCACTAATTAATTCTTGAGCCCTTGCAAACAGCCACCTTCCTATTGTGAGCCTTCTTTGTACGAGACAATGAATACAAAACTGTCAGGGCTTTGTCTCCACAGGGGACAGGCTTGGTGAGAGTGTGATAAAACACTTGAAGCATCTCTGGCCCTTCCTCTCACATAGTGCCCAGAGCAGCTGTTCCTGTAATAGTTCCTGAGCATCCAGAGGGGTGGATTTTCCCTAAACCACAGTGTGAATGGCAATCACTCTACATCCTTTGCTGCCCTGGGCCATGCCTGTATCCCCTCTGCTGATTAGAATCAGGGAGACACCTGCCTTGGAAGAGGCTGGCTTGGCATGCAGTGCAGCAAGGGATGTGCAGTTGGATTCCCAGCTCTATAGCTGCTTTTAAATACCCCACAGGAGAAAGGGCAGGCAGAGTCCCCCAGCTCACATGCACCAGGTTCTGAATGCACTTGGACATGGGAAGGACCAAGGAATATTCTCCTTTCACAGGGATGTACTAACCCAGACCCCAGTAAAAGCTGTAATACTGGGATGTACTCCTGTGGCAAATTTGTTTATGTTGTTCAGTTTTTCTCATGTCCTTTCAGTAAACCCGTTTTGAAGGCTTTCGTGTGTCCCACTACCCTTTGTCCAGTAGCAGAACTTCTCTGCATTAACAGTACAGACATCTTTCCCTTTCAGTTCAGTGAAGGGTTCTCTGGTAGCCAGTAATCCTCTGGCCTTGCAGACCTTGGTCTAATGAGAAGAACACACTTTTTAGCAGCTCCCTGGATATGTACCCCAGTGCACAACTGAGCAGACAGAAGTTCAACTTCCGAGAGGACAGACAGACTCTGGTCAGTTGTGGTGAGCTGCACACAGATACACAGAAGGATCACTGCTCCCCAGGGAGCCAGCATGAAAAACATCTGCCAGAGGAAACCCTCCTAACTTCCTGCCAGGGCAAGAGAAGGAACAACACCATGACCAACAGAGTGACAAGTGTAGAAGGACAAGTGTGGAATGCCTCACAGCAGGGACTGATTTTTTGATAATGCTCCAAAAAACCCTAATCCCCACAAGGAAGAGAAAGAACAAACAGCCTCCACCAAAGCCGTCACCTCCATAGTGTCCAATATCCTGTCCATATATTCATCAAAGCCACATCCCAGATAGGCAGGCCAGTAACTCAGGAGTAACATACACATGGACATCATTTGTGTACCCTAGGGGATAGCTGTTCTACAGCTGGGGCTGCCATTCAGCGATAAACTAATTCCCTTAATCTTGAGATTGTACCCTTTCTCCTCCAGAAAGAAACAAAGAACAGTTTACTTACCAGCAGCAAGGGCCCTGAACCTTCCTGACAGGTTTATGTGGAATCTGTCCTTGAGACTCCAGTGGAACTGATTCCCATCCTTCACATCAATATGACAATAATTCCCAACTGAAATTTCTCTGCCTCTGTTTCTTTTTATAGGATGGCCATCAGTGCTGTAGCTCAATGCCAACACTGAGTTCATGCCACCTCCTGCAGTCAATATATGCCTGAGGAGACAGAACAAGTAGTTATTAAACGTACTCTGGATTTGCTGTCATATTGTAACTAAGCACTGGAAATCAAATAAATATATCATAAGACAAGCAGTTAAAATGTCTACAGAAAAAAACCAGGCTCAGGCAAAATGGCTTAATCTGCAGCATTAATGAGTAACAGATTGTTCCATCAATAGTATATGAGGAGCAGCATGCAAGAAGGCAAAACTCCTTCAAGTTCCCTGGGACTTGTATCCCTGCAAAAGGCCCAGTTCTGGAGAATAGTCAAGAATATGATTAAGGTTAAGCACGTGTTTAAATCCCATTGATTCAGTGAGAGAAAGATAAAAGCTTAAAAGTTTCTGTTTTTTGAAAACCAAGGCACTTTCAAAACTGAAGAATATTCTGTGCAAAAAGCTCAAAGTCAGAAGCAAGAGCACCTGGCAGTGTGGGGCTGTCCAGCTCTGTGCTGATGGATATATGCAGCCATCCTGCTGTCCCAGCTGTCAGGAAGAAGGAGACATAGCTCTGTGTTTCTTTGACAGCCTAAGAACCTTCCCTAAGATGCACCTCCTAAGCCAGCCTTTGTTTCTGCCACACATTATCTTTTTCCCTAATGTAATCCTCAGTATAAAGATCCAACTTTGCCTGGAACCAAGTGTATGTCCTGACTCCCTGCCTGGGAACAGCTCACAGAATGTCCTGGCACAGTCACCTTGTGCTCCCTGCAGCACATGCACAGCTGCAGATGTTCTGTAGCAGTTGCAGGATCCAAACAGGGCCAGGGGCACACTTTATCCATGGAATGAAAAACTAGATTCTTTCTCAAGGAGCTTGCTGACTTAATGAATGCTGAGAGAAAGAGAACAGAGGAATAAACATGAGAAATCTCAAAGTCTTGAAGGACAAAAAGAGAGTCTGAGAAAGGGAGATAGTAAAAACAGACAGATAATATTTTGTCTAGTGAATACATGCACCTAAACCCCAGCAGAAACAATACAAGCATATAGATTTGTGCCTGCAGCCCTGCCCACCGGAAGGGCCCATACCACACTAATTATGTCTGCTATGTCATTAGCTAGATGCTGCAGAGCAAATAATGAAAAGCTTCACAAAAGCAGTGAAGACAACTGGCCAGCTCTTACTGTGCTTAATTCACATTGGTTCTGTGTTTCTCATCTATTATTATTCAGTTTTAACTTATTCCTTTATTTCTAGTGTCTGATCAGGCGAAGCAGAAGTAATGTTCTCCTCCATACACACGCTATAATCTGCTCTGTTCCCTTAACAACGAGGGTCACCATGGACAGGAAAGCAGCAAAAATCAGTGTGATGGGTGCTACTGAATGGCCTGCTCTTCCATGAAAGCTTTGCTGCCTAGAGCTTAAGAAGCCACATGGGATGTTTAAAGAGAGGAGAAAATGTCATTAATTAGCAAAGCCTTTGGAGCCTAGGGCTTTCATCCAGCTGTTACACCGAGGTGAAGTGAAGCCCCTGGGGTGTTTGTAGATACGTGGAACTCGTGTTTTTCCTCTGTAGGAAGTTAGGTAAATGTGCACAAATACAGGGGAAAGGAAGGATATCTCCATCATTCTCAGTGCAAAAATCCTTAGTTTTTTCTCCCTGGCAAGACCAACTGTCTTGATGTTTAATCTTTATGTGACCTTTTATCAACCTGGTGGCGTTAAATCCAAGCTAGGCAGGATTTCTGCAAAGACAGTGGGTCTGCTTAAATGGGTTTGCTTCTATTCATACCATGGTCTCTCTCTAAATTCCTTGGGAAAAGAAGACTGAATCTGCAGTCTAGAAGCAGAACACAGTGATTTCATTTTAACTGCAACTAGAAATCATTGCAATGACCTTGGATGAGTTAATGACTTCCTGGTGTGTGAGAGGGAGGAAGGAGCCTTGCCTGCATGAGGGACCATAAGGCCTGGAGGCAGGTATTCTGACCAAGCCCTTTAATATCCTGAAGGGAAGGGTCTCGGAATAAGACAAGGGCATGGTCCTCCCTCATCTGCACCTCTGTGCAACACACCCATCCCACAAGGAGGTGCAATGACAAGGTCCACTAGAGCTGGAGCTGCTGGGCTGACAGGAGGACTCCCAGTTTGCCTGAACCCATAAATGCAGAGGTGTGTGACTCTTGGCTTGCATCTCTCCACCTGGTGCTCAGTATAAGTGCTAGCTGGAAGCTTTCACACATGCCAGGAAGCCACCTTGGTTTGATGCCATGGAATAGACACGTTCATTCTCCCAGTGTTGGGACCTGCCCAGGGATGGCAGCAAACATTTATGAGCACAGGTGTTCCTGGCAGGTGTTTTGTTTCTGAGAAAGCTGCCTTCTGGCTGAGCTGCTGCCAGCCCATCTATCCACCTCCCCCATTGCCACACAAGCTTGCCTCCCCTAGGGACTTTCAGGCAGGCCTATTTCAAACAGCAAGCACAGGCAATGAACACATCAGGCAATTAAATGGCAGATCAATTCGACTTAGCTTCTCTTGGGAAAGCAGCCCTTGGGAGACAGAAGAATTGAGGCAGCAGGAGACAAAGGCAAGGAGAAAAATTGAGAGGTACAGGAGAGAAGGAGGAGAGCAGAAGAGCCAAGTTGGAAACAAAGCAGGCAGAAAGGGCCGCGCACAATGTGGTGTGAAACCACAGCTGCAGGGGAGGAGGCATTCAGGGGAAAAGGGACATGGCTGGCATAGGCAGCATGACAAAGACAGCATTTGGGAGAAGACATAGGAAGGAGAGAGTACATCTAACGGAAGGTAAGAACAAGACAGAGAAAAATGAGACTGGAAGGGTGAGATGATGAATATAGCAACAGCAGGGAATGGCCTCAACTGCCCACCTGGATCTGCAAAAATGTAAGCTTTATGAATTTGGAACCATCAGCAAAAAAAAATATATTTGTAATATCCTATTCACTTTATTTAAACTGATCGACAATCACTAGATATTGACAGAGGACTTCTCTCCCTGAAATATGCCATAAACTCAGGAGCTTCCTGGTTCCAATATGAAAAACAGACAGTGGCACTGACAAGCAGAAGGAAAGGAAATTAAATGGGCTGGTATCACTCCAGCCAGCTGAGTGGAAACACTAGAGGAAGAAACAACATGAACTCCTAATTAGTTTTCAGTTTCTATCTTTCATAATCTGAGATACTGGTAGTACTAACCCACTTAGTAATGCTAGTCGCAGGCCTTCAAGTGTCAGGAGTAAATTACCAAAAATCTGAGAGTCTTAAAGTCTCATGGTTCTTTTTTCTCCTTTATTAAAACAAACAAACAAACAAAACCCCAACCCCCCCAACCCAAACAAACAAACAAAAAACTACCTGTGATTTACATGTTCAAAGATGAAATTCTTGGGGAGAGGGAGAACACTGTAATTAGGGGACCTGGAGAAGGTTTGCAAGTCTTCAATACACAAGGACTTTTCACTGTATGACCTTTATCCTGTCAGACTCCAAGAGAAGTGGCCTCTTGCAGGAGTCTCTGCTCTTCCTCCTGAGCTGGGAACTGTGCAAATCCCTCTCTCCCTGCTGCAAGTGCTGCTGCTCTGCAGGACTCTGCCCCATCCTAGGGGTGAGTGTCTCACACTCCCTTTGCAGCACAGCAGGAGCCAGCCACACGTGGGGCATCTGAAATGTCAGGCCTTGAAGCTGCTGTGCCAAAGGACAAATGAAAATACCTCACAGTGACTCCAGGGAAGCTATGTCTTTCCAGCTTTTCTGCTAAGGCTCTGTGGTACCATTCTATGCTCTTATAAATGTTCTTCTTGCATGGCTTCTCTCCAAGCCCGTCGAGGCTATTTACATACACCCACCATATTTACAAGAGTGCTGTGAAGAAGCAAAAGACAAAACCAAACCAAACCGTGCAATGAGTCAGTGGCAGAAATGGTGATAAACTCAAACTCCTTGCTGTCTTTTTCCTTATTTTAGGTAGACAGTAGTGCCTTTCTTCTGCCCATTTCAACTGTCCTGTAACAGATTTTGAAAAATAAATCCGGGAGGAGTTAATATTTTAGTTTTTGCTTAAACAGAGATCCAAGAATGTTAAATCCAACATTAGGGATGACGAGGCAATAGGTACCCAGTTGGGAAATCCTAGCTGTAGTGCACTGCTTCACTCCTCAAGGTCAGCACATTAGAAATGCCTTTTCTTCTACCACCTTTGGCTTCTCTCTTTGCAGGATAAGATTGAAGTTTCTGAGTCTGAGAATATCTAGCACCAGTTTGTCACACAGGGCAAAATGTGGCCATGATGTTTGTTCAGTTTTCTTCTTCTTTCTTCTATTTTTTAAACCTTGTTTTCTCTCCCTCTTGCAGTCCAGCTCCATGACTGGCACTGTCCTTTCAGTGGTGACAAATTATTTTAGTCCTATGCAGTCCTGACAGTTGTTGTTCCCCAGGCTGTGAGGTCCATGAAGCAGAGCACAAATTCCTGGCTGTTTCAGAGCCTGCAGGTAGCTGCCATGGCAAGGCTGAGGATGAATTTACCAGCCAGCTGCCACTTCGTCTCTCTAACCTGGAGCCAGTGATTGGCATTGCCAGAGAACTGAATGGAATTAGGTTGCTTGCACTACAACTAGAGGGGAGGTAATCACACAAATAGAAAGGCAGAGAGGGAAGAAAGCCAGAAAGTTCAAATTCAGTTAACAAGAACCAGGATGGTTGGAAATGATAGGACAGCTGCTCTGCTGACTTGCTCTGTCCTGCAAGCATACACACAGACAAGATGTGGACACTTCTGTATCCTAAATCTGAGTGTCTGGATGTCCATCAGCTCAACTCTACATCCCTCCTAAATGCAGGTTCTTTGACTACCAGATTCCACAAACAAATTGAGCCATTGTGTGGATCACAGACCTGAGTAACTGTCTGAAATATGCTTCTTCCCAAGGTCTGACTCTGTAAAACAGTTCAACCTTTCAGCCTCTGCTTGTCTGTCCTTCTAAATTTTCCACAATATTTAAACTATAAATAGAAGGGGCATATTGGCATATTGGCAGAAGAAGCTGCAGCCTCAGTTCCCTGTTTCTCCACAGACAGAAGCCATGCCTGGGTTAGAGGCAGCATGCTCCCCAGAGAGCAGGCTGCACAGTGGCTGTGCTGGCACAGAGCTCTGTCCCTAGCACAGTCCTGGGGGGAAATGGCACCATGGCTTTGGCAGCCGTGGCTGCCAAGGGAAACTTCTCCTGGGGCCAGAATGGAGAATCCACACAAGCATCTGGAGGAACCCAAGCAAGGCAAATGCTCCCATTTCTCCTGCCCTGCTGCAGCACTGGCATGATTTATATTCCTAGTGCACAGCTGGAGACAAGCTGTAGCACAGCACTGGAGAATCAAATTGCCAGTTCCCACAGCAAGGCAGAAATACTGTAAGGCTAGAGGTAACTAGAAGGGGGAGATGAAGTCCAAACTCTCAGTGAATCCTCACTTCCACTGTTCTCTGTCATGAGACAACAGGACTACATTGCACCTGCTGAGAGGAGAGCTAGCAGAAATCCTGGCTATGCTGTAGAGGCCTTGCTCAAAGCAATCAGCTCTTGCTGACAGGAGTACACCTCTTTTTTCAAATCATATATTTTACTATGTCTACACTGTCATCAAAGGTGGCTGCAGCACCTGGAAACACACTGGAGAGGGTTTTCAACTATCTTGCTACTCTTTTTCATGCAATGCATGAATGATCCAGCTGCCTGCATTCCCTCTTTCTCACCTTCTGAATTGCTGCTCCTTCTCTCACATAATGAAATTAATTTTTCCATAGCCCCCCAATATAGCCTTTTCACTCCAGAATCTTCATCACCAGGGCTTTTCTTAGCACCATGGATCTGTGACCAGTTTTTACAGAATTTAATGGATTCTTGCTCCCAGATACCTGCCATTAAATAAAAGGAGCAGATAAATACAATAAATATTAAATACGAGGAATGTATCTCCAGGTAATAAAAGCTGGCTAACCTTTGTAGACTTTAGCTGTATTCACTCACTTCTTTGAGGCACTTCATTGAAATGAAAGGTTGGCCAAGTCTCTATAGCTTGTGTCAAGACCTACAGGTTTTTCAAAAGACAGTTCATGAAGATACCAGACCTCAAAACTAGAGAAATATGGTAAGAACTTCACCTGTGCCTTGGTGCTGGCTGCAAAAAAGCCATTGTGCCCTTTGTGTGTACCCTGGAAATTCAAAATCAAGTACCCAGCATCAAGACATTAAAAAAAAACAACAAAAAAACAACCAATCAAACAAACAAAAAAAATTATCAATTATTAGTTTGTGTAGAGCCTGTATGTGTTTGTGCTTCCACATCTTTCTTCACAGGTAGACAGGTTAGAAACTGCCATTTAAAAAAATGAAAGGAGAGATTCACATAATTGCATGACCTGAGAGCTTAGACTTTAACATCAGATTTTACAAGGCTTACAATAAAAACCTGGTGACTGGTAGCATGGGGGATTCACATTCCTTTCTTTGTGCAACAAAAAGAGAGAAGAACATGCACACTCTCAATACCCCCTGTCACCTGTGTTCTTCTTGATCTTTTTGAATTTATTGAGCCTGTCAGCTGCAATGGAGGCCAGTTCCACATGTGATCCCCCAGTGGTAACATTCACAAATAGGTTTGCAGTGTGTGACACCACCCCTATAATAAATGCTGTGGTTTATGAACTATACCTAGGGCAGAGGAAAAGGAGCACTAAAAAATGATATAAATTACACTGGCCATGCTGCCTAGCTTTATGTCCTGTCTTTTTATACACCCTCTCCTATTTTCTTCAATATTTGTTTCTTTCTAAAATCTTTACCTTCCAAAAGTTCTATATTTTAATTCTACCTTCAGTCTTTTTTCTCTGCAGTGATTCTGATTTATTTTTGTTTCTCCATCCCCTCTTCTGACTCCTTCCCTTTAGCTGTCTTTTAGCATTTTGTAATGTATAATTTTTCTTCTATGTCAGGTTGGCACCAACAGAGTTGTGATCAAATCTTTTATCCCGAGGGATGCAATGTCTCTGTAAAAAGACTTTGTGCCCTGCCAGAGCAGAAAGATTCTCTCTGCACCATCATTTCCAGACATGCCAGCTTCTTGAGCCCAATTTGCTTTCTGTGTAATCACCCTTCATCTGATTGCTGCTCTTGGTGACAATACCTGCGTGTCCCTGTCCTACTTACTGTGCCTTGCTGATCTGTGTGCTGGGGAGAAGCACGTTGTTACCTAGTGCTGCATGGGGACCATCATGCTGGACTGGGGCTCTTCTGTTCTGTCACCAAGCCCAGATCTGTCATTTACAAGTCTGTCACTCTCTTATGGACAGAGCTGAAGTGCACAGCACCCAGGAACAGTCCAAACTGCCATATACTCCCTCCTGCCTGCGAAGCGCTTTCCTGGTCCTTTCTCAGTTCTCAATTAACAAAAAAAAAAAAAAAAAAAAAAAAAAAAAAAGAAAGAAAAGAATTTACAATTATTTTTCTTGCTGAAAATTCCTAATTTCCCAGTGGTAATTTCCCTACATTCTTTTTTGGCCAATGCTGGAGTAGCAAGCCCTAGCACAAGTCTACCAGTGCCTGGTATGTAATGTTGCTGAATTTTGGTCAGTGAGAGTGTGCAGACAAGACCAGAACAAGCCTATGCTCTGAAACAAAGCAATCCCACAGAACTCCAGCTTCTCGAGGGCTGATGCGATGGGGCCAGGGGTACTGAAGTGACTCTAGGAAACCAAGACCTCGGTGATGTGAGTCACAGATCCCATCAATAACCACACGTGGCCCCCGAGGCTCCCTGACGTGTGAGTGGGTGCCGCACTCTGTGCCCTGGCTGGGCGCTCCCTGCTCCGGTACTGCCCGGGCTGACTCCTCCTCACCTCCCGCTGCAGCCGCAGAGCCGGGGGCTGTCGGGGTCCCTGCCCGGCCTCGCCTGCTGCTCCTGTGCTCCTGCAGCTCTTCTGCAGCAGGGCGGGTGCTCTGGAGCGCCTTTAGAGCTGATGCTTTGTATTTGCATAGGCCATTGTCATTCCCGGCGCGGCTCCTTGCAGCTGGCATCCTGACTGGAGAAATATCTTCTTTAAGGAGAAGCATGAACGACGCAGCTAAAGATAAAAATAACAATAATTTTACTAGATGAAACTTCATGCTAAGCACTTAAAAAGCCATAAAAAAGTCAATTTTCTTTCTCTCAATTATTTTGCTTATTCCGTTTTTGAAATGAAGAAAAAAAAAGGAAGAATGAAGTTTCCTAGTTAGAAAGATGTCTGGTTTTGTCATCAGCACCCAATGTATTCATGATTTCTCACCTCTGTCTCCTCGTTGCCCTCCAACCCTACTTAGGTCCTACTCCCTGTGCACATGAAAACAGCCTTTGTCAGGCAGGGCTGGCGCTTCCTGGCATGAGGAATGCAAGGGAAAGGAGCACTGATAAGTCCTGAGTGCTTGCTGCCTCTTTCAGCACACAAGCAGCTTTTCAGAGAAAACGAAAAAGATAAAGCCAGAAATTACTGCTCTTGCACAATATATGCCAAGTTCGTAAGAGCAGCATTTAACACTTAATCAAAATGGTTTGACAATGAAAAAATTAGGTTTTCAAATGTCATTAGTGCCTTATAATAGGTTCAATTTATATCACTCCCATCCCTGGTTTTTTTCATCTCTGCTAATTGTTTTTATTAATTTCTTTCATTTTTTACACTGTTGTCTTGTTGGTTTTAATTTTTAATTATCATAAGACTTTTTCTTTTACCTTGTTAATTGGTTTAGGTTTGAAAAGACTGGTTGTGTCATTCTTTTTCTTCAAGGGCAGCTACAAGAGATTTTTTATGCATGTCTCTCTTCTGGGTTAATTTGGGAAAAAAGCACTTGCTTTTAGGGCAGTCTAAGCACCTTTTTTGTAGTGTGATTCACAGAAATGCTCTCTTATATTGACCTGTAAATTTCCTTCTACACTTGCATGCAGGATTCATTTGATATTGGCATAGAAATTGTACCTCTGTTCTACAGTTGATATGCAGACTCTTTTCTGTTTGGAAAAAGATGAAAGCTCTCTTCTACTCTGGCTTGTAAGGCCTTTTCTGTATGGGCTCTCCTTTCTGTCACCCATCGAACACAGGCACACACACCATTCCTTTTCTCTTTCCATGTACAAGAATGTTCCAAGTCTTGGTTATCACAGGGCTGCAAGATGTCATTTGCATGGAGATGTATATTGGCATCTTGTTGGTGTTTTTTCTGCCAGTATAAATGGAACTGGTTCAAATAATTCCACTGACATTTTGGGGGCAGAAAACCACTTTGGGAATGGACATTTTTTAGGAAAATCTCTCACTTGCTTGGTTGTAACTTGGCAAAGGAATGTACTTTGGGTTTTCAGGGGAAAATCTAAAAAAAGTGAAAACAAAAAACCGAGGCAAAAAAATAGAAGGGAAAACAATAATTCTCCAGCTCCTTTTACATGTAGACAAATGAAGAAACATTTGTGGGAGCTCACCCCAGGTTGACTCCTTGCTCCTGAAGGAAAACAAAGGTGTTAAACAAGGAAACTGGAATCTTTCTCCAATTGCCGGTGAGAGTGGACTGTGGCTTTGCACCAATAAAGCTGCATTACTTCGGCACTGCAGGGACATGTGGAAGTTTATTCTTACTCTCCTTCCCATTCAGTTCAGTCCTACTGACTGGAAGATCCTGCCTTTATCTTCCTGCTGGCTCTCCTGCCCCCTGATAGCTCTGCAAGACCTTTCAGTGGGCTAATGGGGCAGGAAGCCCTTCACTTAGAGAGAGACCATCTTAATAGAGTCCTGATTTTCTTCAAAGGCATAGTACTGGCAGAATTCCTTCTTGTTCCCTACCATTTGAGATGAGTTACAACTGCTGATGTCCAAAGGGATCTTTGCAGCAGCATCTCTTGTATGGCAACCCAAGTCCTCACAGTCAAGCTGTGAGGCACAAGCTGCATGATAGTTTTATTCACTTGGCCTTTAATGGTGTTTTAAATTCTCCCTGTTGGGCAGGCTTGTACTCTCATGTGCTGCCTAGAGGTCTACACTGTCTGCTTCTTCTCCTCCACCCACTGCAGCCTGTGTGCCTTACCCCTCAGCTTCTAGATGCAAACACAAGTGTTTCTTCCTCCTGCTTAGCCTGGAGATAGATCCATGTAAATGACACAGAGCAGATCTCAAATTAAACCTTCAGTGGCAGTGCTCGTGGGCAGAGTCCTACCTGACAAAATGCCAATATGCTGCCTGGCCCTGGGAGACCTCTCAGCCTGTGTCATGTTCTGCTGGCCCCAGGCAGCTTTCTGCTCTGTGATGGACAGGCCTGGCTTCATCAAAGGTTCTCCAGAGCCTTAAAACAGGAGCAATACAACCTGTACCTGTGAGATGCCAAGAACCTACACAGATGCCTGATAAGAGGCCTTTTACTAGCCCCTCACTATATTTAGCAGCATTCCCAGGCAGTGTTTCTAAAATTACTAGCTGCAGTAATGTGATTCATACCCCCCATCACCGCCAGCAGTGGATAAGAGTGTAAATGACATGCAAGAGAAAATCCTGAGCAGTATAGCCCAAATCAGGACTGTAATGGCATAGTCTTTGGTGCTTGGATTGACATCTATGCCAGGCTTTCAGGGAGAAGCAGTTACTGATCTCAGAATCTGTTTTCTCTCACAGCAGTAGGTGGGAATGTCCCAAGCTGCAAGAGAAAAGGCTTAAGATTGTTTTCAAACTGTGTTTTTGGGCAAGTCTGGCACAATAAATATTGACAAAAGATCTGCACAAATTGTTTTTGCAAGGACACTGTGCTGCTTGGGCTGTGAATGCTGACACTAGAGCAGGGCCTCTGCTATCTAAGAAAGAACTCCATCTGTAGCAAATCAGCAGCAGACAGGCAAAGCATCTGTATCAGCTGTGGGAACCATTCCTGAGATGGAAAGAACAAATGTTGTGGTGGTTGTCACAGACTGCCCTGAACCAGTCTGGAAAGAGGCATTACTGTGGAATCAGTCCAAGAACTGGAGCTGTTACGGTAAATACCATAAACATCTAAATCTTTTAGGAGGTTCAGTCTGCATATCTGAGCCATTATGGGATATTAACTAAAATGCTCATTTGAAAAATTACCCTGTGAGCCACTACAATGTAGCTGAGGAGCTGTTTTGCTCAGATAAATACTAATTGAAAACTGAGGCAGAAACCTGCAGCCATATCTGCCTGTGTTGTGATCTTGTCAAATCTCATCACCTAATTACTAACAGGCCTTGCTGGGCCATGGAAGAGACTCCTGCAGGAGAGGCAGAGCCTGAGAAAACAGTATTTATTATTCTGAGGGAAAGCTCTTCTTCAGAGTTGGTGCTGAATGAATCCCTCAACAAAATTAAAAGGACCTGTGCTGTTTGCTGTGCTTAAAAAGAAATTTAAGTGCTGATGTTCTTAATTACTGTTCCCCCTAAAGATCCTTGCACCATGATGGGGTATTTATTCTGTTTGTCCTGATTAAATTAATATTTGAGAATTCCTTTCCACTACTCTGAAACATCCCTCCTTCATCTCACCTATACAACAACTTCAAAGCAAAACTGGGCTGTTTCCTTCTTCATGCTTCCATGTAGATTCCCC
This sequence comes from Anthoscopus minutus, assembly GCA_013399455.1. Classification (NCBI taxonomy): domain Eukaryota; kingdom Metazoa; phylum Chordata; class Aves; order Passeriformes; family Paridae; genus Anthoscopus; species Anthoscopus minutus. The sequence goes on along the minus strand of VWYI01029867.1, from coordinate 359,159 downwards.
TGTGCTTCCAAGTAGCTATTCCACAGCCAGGGAGTGATGGTTATTGCCACACATATTGGCAAAGCACACTTGGACCCTTTGGCTGAAAGAACATGTTTACTATAAGAAATTATATCACTGTTATCCCATTGTGACAAGTTGTTAAAAACTTAAAATGCGGGCAGCAATGTCATTAGATAGAGGAAGGAGGTCTTGAAGATATGTAAAACTCTTAACATGTGCTGCTGCCTAATTTTCCAGCTGAATTGCTCCTTGGAAGTTTGTTTTGGTGACCAGTATAAGTTCATATTCATCCATTGTTGCAATGGCCACAAGCAGTACAGAGACAGAAGAAAATCCTCTCTGTGCACTTTATGAACATCCCGAAAAAACTTCAAGCTAAATAGCCACAAAATGCTGAATAAGGCACGCACACAGAAAAGTGTAACTCCAATGGGTGGCAGCAGAGCCAGGCAACATTTACATTTCTCTAGCATTTCGATAAAACTTAGGCAATAGAGAAGTCATAAGAAGACAATGGACTCCATTTAACACAGGTGAAGAATATGAGACTGATGGAAAAGGAGCTGAGTTTTTAGTGTGAGGGACTGAAATAAAGCAAGCCAGTAAGCTGCACACTCCTTCTCTCGCAGTAACATTTATAATCTATGCATAGTTTCCTTCATTATATTTCTTCTAGTCAGATAATTTTCATTATCTTCACAGAAATACCATGTATTTCCTGTAGGGATTCTAGTAATTTCCACCCATCCTCTTCAGCTCCACACTGGGTAGCATCGAGAGAAGGCCTCAGCAGGACTATAACAATGAAAGGGTTAACAGCTCCTTCCTAGTGTTGGGGATAGGGGATATAATTTTAAAATCAAAGAGAAATATAGTTATGAAGCAATTTTATTCTCTATTAACCCAATCAATGGAAGGTTCCCATAAGCCATTACCAGGGATTTCAGTTGCAGAAGATGTCGTGAGGGGTTAAATAAAGATGTTTCTTTGTTCATTAGTACTGACAGCTCAGGAAAAGAGGAAGAAGGGGGAGAGATAGAGGAAAAAGAAATACAGGTTTGGGATATGAGGAGAGAAGAAATTACCTATCACCATGTAAATTGTATAAAAATCCTGTATAGATATTACAAGGTATTTCAAGGCAGTGTATTAAGTCATGCATTAGGGAAGGAAATTATGTGGGCCAATATTCCAGGCCTCATCCTGCTCAGTGGTGAGCCTGGAGGTGACCTTGGAATATCAAATCCAGATTTACACAGTGTGAATAATGGTGATGAAGGGATAACTGTGCCCATGCTTGTGACCCACAAAGCAGTTGAGCCTCCAGCAAACATCAGTCCACACAGCAGTGATCAGTACTGAATCTTCTCTTCCCTGCTGGAAAACCTCTAAGAGAGAAGCAGAACTGATTCAGGAAAAGTACCTCTCCCAGGGACTCTTGACAGCCTTTCTCACTACCATATGTAGGCCTAAACATTATCTAGCAATTCTTAAGTCTTAAGATTCACACACAATGGGAGCAACAGTCAACAAAAAAGAACTCTTGTAAAAGAAACTCCAATTGCATCATTCATCTTCAGTAAAAATTCAAGATTTCCCAATACAAGTTGTCTTGATTTAATGAATGGGGGAATCATCCCCTTTTCTACTTCCTAGCATGCTTATGTCTTCAAATGAATCCTGCATCATTGGAAAACAGACAGAGAAATGTGAAGAGAAGTACTGGGAACTGCTGCTAACATACCCTTCTTCCTGGGGAAGGAAGGAAATGTGAGCAAACCCCTGTTCTTCCTCAAGGTGTGGGATTCTCTGCTTGCAATCTGCATCTGGGTTTTGGCTCTAAACTGGAAATTGAGATCATATTTCTTTTTACCACAAAGGGGAGACTCAGCAGAGTTTCCACTGTGGAAAAAGGTTGGAGGTGTGTAAGGGCTCTGTGGTTGGCAGAGGAGCTGGGAAGAAGCATGAAGTACTGCTGGTGGTGAATAGGATGTGGCCAGCTCTTGGACACACCTCTCACTTCTCATCTTCCAGAGTTTTTTATGAAACTGGTGTAGCTCTGCCTAAGGAGATAAGACCTCTCCTTGGTCGTCTGGGTGTATTTAATTTTTTGGAAATCTCCCTTTTCCCTCCTGAATTCTTTAATTTCATACTAATGCAATGTCCCTGTGCTGTTTACTAACCACATACAGGCAGCTATTCCCTCTGCTTGCTCAGGACATTAATGAAATGCCTGCCCACCCATGCAGCCAAACACAAAGGCGCTGCTAATGGCATCTTTCTTTTGAAGTGAAATCCCAAAGCTTTCATTTGGTTCATGTTCCTCCCTGATAAAACTCTCCTGTCTCTGTCTCAATATGGGGCACTGTTATCTGGTCTCACTTGGGGGTGGCAGGAGCTCTGAGGCTGATCTGGGGAGTGCTCTACCTCCCATCTGGGGAGGAGGAAAAGCCAGCAACTGTACCCCAGCCAAACCAGATGCCTCAAAGGGGACCTGTGACTACCATTATTCTCGAGGCAATAAGGAATGTGCATAATAGATCAGAAAAGCAGGGAAATGGCCAACTTACACATGTAGGGAACAATTTGAATATCCTAGGACAAATCTGCAGGATAAATCTGGGGAACAGGGATCCACAGACAAATCCTGGGCATTGCAGTGCAGCTTTGGGAAATGGCAGTGTTATTGTAAATACAAAACCACTGTGTTCATTTCTGAGATAATGTGTTTATACTGACAGATAGATATACTTTAGGAGAAACCCACAACTCAGAGAATCATATCCATACATTTTCACCTCAGATTCTGATGTGGTCGTCAGTTCTGCAAATATAAGGCATTTATGTTTCTCAGTATTGCATCTAAGCCTATAACATACTTGTGAAAACATACAGAAAAGCAGCTTCTTTGTGCCACTGGGGCAACCTGCTACAGAGGACATGCACACTGGGCTGTCTCTGACCTGGTGAACTTAATTTGTACTTCTTGTTTCTTTCTCTAAAAGTTGTGAAATCCTTCTGGCTTTTCTCTGGCAAGTGTAGAAACAGAAGAATGACATCAAGGCACATAATTGGGACCCACTTTTTTGTAAGACAGGGCTTTACAACACAAGATGTTGTTTGGTAGGATGTCCCCTTGGGAATCCCCTGGAAGAAAAGCAAAGATGGGGAACAAACCCCTGCTGGTTGCATTTTCTTGGTACTATTCACAGTCTCATTTGACTTCACAGTTTAATCCAACTAGACAGCAATCTTTAAGGGATTCTAATCCATTTTAACAAGAACTTGAAAATCAACACTGGGAAAACTTCAGTTTTCCATCATAGACACAAACTATGTCATTGCTAGATGAACCATGAAAAGCCCATTCTGGGAATAAGGTGAACATTTCAGAGATGTTAGAGGTCTTTTCCAGCCTTACCAATTTTGTGATCCAAAACATGCTTAATTGCAATTGAGAAGCTATGTCTCCTTTTAAGAAGTCTTGATCTTAAAAATTATTAATATAGTGGAAATATTTATGTAGTTGTTAGAGCTTACAAACAAGGGTTTTCAGTCCTACTCCCAGTCCTTTCCATTCCAAAACTGCCCATTCTGTACTGTAAGGAACTGAGAACTGGTGAGCATCCTGGCCTGATCCTGTGAAATTTAGTTCACAGAAGCCTGTAGCCATTCCCATCTCCTCATAGAGGCACTGCCTCTGCACCTCAGAAAGCCTCCTTGAACACAGGGGATGTGAGCTCTAATGGGATGGGAATGGGTTCTCCTTTCCTACCACCCTACTGTGGTTTCATTCTTCCCCTGCTGAGGCTGGGTGACATGTTTCCATTGAGTTCACTGATTCAGCAAGATCTAGCCCTTGGTCTTAAATAACTAAGGACTGCAAACTGAATATTGTAGCCATGGCAACAGCCAGCTCAACTTTAAACCTTCTGATATATAAAAAGGCAATTTTCTTTATTTTTTCTCCCTGCATTTTTATATTTCCAGAACTTACAATGGTAATAATGGCCTCAGGCCCTACCCTCCACCAGCCAGCCATTAACTTCATGGAAATGCCTTCTCCATCAGCTCCTATTGTCAACAGCCAGCACCATTCCACAGAAACCATAGGGTCTCACCATGCTAACGCGACTGGACGTCTCAGCTGTGCCACAGCCCTTTGCAATCCTGCTGCAGACTTATTTCCTGATCATGACAAGTGAACTGGGACTCCATTTAGAGAGGCTGCAGGACTCTGCAGTGCTCCTAACTTCATCTTGGAAAGTGGGGAACAAAACGTTTCTCATCAGACTGATTGCCATTGTGTCCTGCACACATAAGCTCATGGGTAGATGCACGTCTCTGCCCTGCCCCTCTGCCTTCTAGGCTCATCCATCTTTCTTTGAATGAAGCAGGAATACTTTCATGTCTCAGTTTTATTTGGTGTCTCTCCTGTTTGTGCCTCAGAAGCTTTGTCAATGCCATTGTGAAACCACTGGAAATAGTGGGAATAGTTCCTTGCTAAATGAAGAAAAGCACAGACAGCAAAGGGACCTTTTACATTTTAAGATTTTTTTTTTACTTTTTCTCAAATTCTTTCTGGAAACATTCCTTCAAGACCTAGGACTGGATTAACACAAATTAACTGTTTAGCATGTTTAAGATACTGCTTGCCTATCCAGAACAGGAACAGAAGACCTCAGTCCTGTGTGTAATTTTGTCCTTAGTTTTGTATGTGGTCAGTGGTATAATTTTTGTGCCTCAGTTTCTCCTGCTGTTAAAAAGGAAAATGACACACTTCTATCTCTTCTAATGGTCATGAAATTAATTTCCCTGTAATGCGTGTATAGTGTGTAGAGATGGCAGGATGAATGGCAATGGTAGCAGCTATTATTATATATCACTTTCAGCAGATAGCAATTTCTACAGTAGGTTAAATTCTGGCCCAAAAAGTACTTGACTGTGTCTCTTTAAGGTCACAAGCTATTATGAGTTGAAGACTAAAATGCTTTGTATATGATCATGAATAAATGAATTGAGTATCTCTGCCCAGGAATGTGGGATATAGAAACGATGCTGAATATCATCAGCCCGTACTATCAACATCCATCAGCTTTCCCCTTGCTCATCTCTCAGCTGTCGCAATATGAAACCCACTTTCCCCCGAGATTTCAAACAACTGGGGCTAAACAGCAAAAAAACATTCGGTGACTAAATTTGCCAGAGAAGGTCTCAGTCACGAATGACTAAAAACAAAATTATAGAGCAATCTCAGCTGACTGAGAGCAGAATGAAATGTGATTCATTTTCATCCACCCGGCAGGGACTGCAAGGGAAAAAAGACTGGATTAACTCTTTTCCTGCTAGCAATGCCCATGCTCCCTGGGCTGATGCACATGTAGTTTGCATTCCTCAAATACTTGGTCTTCTGTCTGTTTTGTTGGGGAACTCATAGCTTTTTTTACTCAGGTGGGCCAGACCAGTAGGAGGACCGTGCTAAAAAGATTAGTGCTCTATATTTTGATATCTTACAGTATTTATAGGAGCATAACATAGACCCTACTGCCCTCTACCAAGCAAGACATGACCGCCTGCCCAAAAGAATCCCTCGTTGTCTGAAGATGAAAGACAAAATCTGGACAATGATGTGGAGTGGTGGGATAAAACATTTGTCAGCAAAGCAGTCAAAGGTGTCAGCACTGCATCACTGCAGGAGATAAGGAATTGTAAGGTGGGGAACAGAGGTGGATAATGCCATGGCTTTCTGAATGCCTACAGGAGGGATTCCTCACACATGAAGAGCAGCAGAGGAGAAAACATGGAGATGGTAGCCTGGAAGTTTGACTATGAGACAATGGAGCGTGGCTTCATGGGAATACAGGTAGGTGCTTTGGGCAGAAGCTATTGTTGCAGGCTTTCTCATCCAGTCTGCACCCATAAGCTTGGAGATCACTGCTGGACTCAGCTGAAGGCCTCAGGGAGGAGATGGTGCTGAGTCACCTGTGCTGTGCTGCACCCTGGGGTGAAGCTCCCCAGGAAATTTCTGACCCTTATTGGAAGGGATCAGGTGAGACTACTGGAAGTGAACTCCTCCCATGACAAACACCAGCATCTGAAGGCTGTGTTAAGGTTGGTCATATGCACCATGTCATGCACCATGCACCATGACACAGGTCATGCTGTGTTCTGGCTGATCACCTGCTCAAATGAATAAATTAAAAGCATATCTGCTGTCTTTAGTCCAGAAAAACTGTTTCAAGAAAGACATCAAAGTAAGGAAAATAGCATTTTTGTCAGTCAACATAATGGATGATCTTTCCTTCAGCATTTTCTCCACACTTTTCCTAAGTAGTATGTAACAAGTCAAACAAAGGTTCTGAAAGGTCATATTGTGATCTCTCTGGCAACAGAAGTCAAGGGCCTGTCCATGAGTCAGCCTCCCTGAGGAAGCATTCTTCATGAGGTCAGAGACTATCTTATGATATGACAATTTGGGCAAGGGTTGCCCCTTCTGTGTTTGATACCCTCTACATCAGCACTTCTCTGAAAATCTCTGTATAACACTGCAGCAGAGTCATGATACAGCAGGTCAGGCTAATGGATGATGAATGCAATACTCAGAGCGAAGTGGTAGCACAGGTGAAGTGCTGGAGCAGGAGCAATTTACCCAGAGCTGAACAAATGCTGGATAGAAGGCAGACTTTCCCTGCCATCTTTTGAGAACACTAGATAGATAGCTCCCTTAACAACTACCAGATTAAATCAAGAGGTCAAGCCACAGGCAGTTGACAAAGCAGGAACTTTGTAATTCAACAGCTTGTAGATGGTACAGGAATGGTCCAGGACAGGCTTGGCTGATGTCAAATGCTTTCTGCTTTATGCACACTGTGGTACAACTTATCTGCTTGATATGGTTTCCTTCCATAATGGAAAAAATTCTCATGAACCTTAAAAAACATGTTTTAAAATCATCCAGCTTTACAGCTTATTTGAGAAATTTCCAATTGGTCAGTTTAGTCATATGAGTGTGCTTTTCAAACAACATCAACAAAGCCTTTAAGTTGAGTGAGCTTAAAAAAAAAGGAGGAAAAAAAAATAGACGAAAATACCAAAATTGTAGGTGTTTGGGTTTGCTGAGGTGTGACAGAGAAAAGATAGCTCTGATAATATGGCAAGGTTAGGGTCTGCCTGGGCCAAACACAGCATCTCAGCAGGACTATGACTCTCAGTGGAATTACCATTGTTGCATTGCTTCCTCTGTAGAACTGGCTTACACAGACTGGCTCAAGTTGTGTGGCTGGCATGGTGGAGGTGCACAAAGCAATTCCAAAGGTTCCCACATGGCATTCCAGCTTGAAATTTGTTCTCTCACCTCTCTTTTAAGCCAGCTTCGTGTGTTGATTAGATCGAATAAAAAAGATTTCCTTTCTTTTATGGTTAGCAAACCACCAAACATGCCTGTAACTAAATAATAATAATTGGCCAAATCCTTACATGGATAAAATACCTCCTGAACAGCACAATGGTTATCTTGTTCTCTGATATATGCAAACAAATCCATTATCTTCAATGGAGCAGCACTTGTATGATGGAGAGAGAAAAAGAAATTTGGCCTAACAAGACTCTTTCAAGAGAAGTGACTGAGTAAAAGGTCTGAGTTTTGCTATTACCAGTTATTTTAGGAACCATATGCACAGGCACTTTCTGACTCATGTTGCTGTCAGTGAAGGGCAGCTGTGCAACAGCAGATTTGAGCCCAGGAGTCTGGGTCTGGCTCTGATTCACACCATGATCTTCAAACCACTTCTCTCTGGGGTCAAGATGCTGTGTGAAATAGGGTTGGTGGCATTGCCCCTAATTATCTAGTACTTACAGATCCCTGGAAAAGATTGCTGTGCTAGTGCAAAAGCAGGACTCCAAACTGCCTGGCTGCCCTCAGAGAGTCTGAAGGAGCAGGATAAGGCAGGCTGCACTGGGCTGGACTTGAAGATGGGAGGTCCAACACGATCTTCTTTATGTAGTAAGAGACACAGTGATAGAAGAAGATGAACAAAAGCTTCCCAATGCTTGGCTTCAAATGGGAAGGTATTTGGAAAGTATAGATAGCATTTGCTTCGGTTCTAATTTGCTTTGCTTGCTTAAAGTAAAGCAAGCAAATGAAAAGAATGCAATTAGGATTTCATGCAGATGAAGTCCTGCTATGTTTTATAAAATGAAATCTATTTCCTTGACCTAGAACCACACGCCACAACCTGTTCAGTGCACAAAAAGAAGTTGTAATAGAAATTTTTATCAAAATAACACCCAGAATGACAATCAGCATCAGTTCCTCTCACTAATCTCTGCTGGATGGATACACACTGAGTAGAATTACTTGACTAAGGGCTTGTCATCCAGAGAAAGAGGAAATGGCCAGAGAAGTGCTGTGACCCAGGAAAACACAACACACCACTGGCAGACAGGGGAAAGGGCCAAAGTATCCTGAGTCCTCACTAAGTCCTAATTTCTGCCTTCACAGAAGAAATATATTGCTGTTTTTCCTGTCAGACAGTGAGTTTGCACAAAATATTATTTTAGCATAGGATTATGAGAATAAAGCTGTTGATGAGACTACACTGAATTTGCTGAGCAGTATTATCAGGAAATCAGGGGAGAGTTTTCAAAATGTCAAAACAGTTCATTTTTGTACAAAATGTTTCCTTATTGCTTTAAAATATCCTTTGCTAAAGAAATTGATTTGAAGTAAATACTGGAAAAATAACAATGCAGGAGAAATGGACAAATAAGCTGAGAACTAGAAAAAAAAATTGTTTGGCTCCTACAAATACAGAATTTCAATTTTAGTGTTTTTTGGTTGAGCCACACAATTTACAAATTCATCATCTTCCCAACCCTGCTCCTGACATTTTAAGCCAAGTTCCCTCCATTGGAAAGATGGTGTTGTCAGCTCCACAGCATTACATACCCTGTAACTCCAGGGACAAAACTGTGGTCAGAACATTCTGCATGGGAGTTCTCATAAGCACAGTCTTGCCACCTGAGTCTTTTCATGGGCCTCATTGTGCTGTGAAGAATTAATATTTTTCAGTATTAATTAAATAATTGTTTTTTTGACCTGCAGCTCACCTGTTGAATAAACATAGGAGAAGATGGAAGGCAGCTCCTTCTGATGTCAAAGAACATTTGTGCAGCCAGGTAAACTCTTCTCACATAATTCCTTCTGCTCTCTTACAGGCTGTGTCAAACTTGGTGATAACTGACACCAAAACCACACTTGTGCTGAAAAGCCACTTGCAAAATGAATGGAAACTTGCTATCCAAGTGCAAAAAAGATAATCAAAGACATGATCTGTCTTTGTATTCAGTCTAGAGTTCCAGAGGATCCCAGTCACTAAATTGCCTCACAAGGCTGCTGTGCAAGTGAGAGTAAAGGCATGCAATTCCCCTTGGAGGAACAGGTTTGTGCTCCTGTGACTGAGGGTAAGACACATAGGTAAGGGAAATTTTCGGGATAAGCTGTAATCCCTTCTTTGTGCTTTTTCCAAATTCAAGGCAAACTGGTTTTGTGCAAAGCACAGCTTCATGTTCTGGTTAGAAGTAAACCAGGTGAAAGTGTGATGGTGTGGACTGCACACAGCCATTGCACAAGTTCTAAATAAAAATTTGAGCAGCTGCCCTACTTTGAAGCCTGCACTGCTGGCACTCAGGCAAGCTCCCCTATGTTTGCATATGCTGCAATTGCACCTGACAATCTCCAAGTGGCACCTTGGTGGCACCACTTGTGCAGACACCCCTGCCACGTGGCATTGCTCCCATCCCTCTGTCTCCAAAACAGCCGTGGCTGGCGGTCATTGCACCTGGCATTCAGGCTGTCCTGTGCTTCCTGAGCCACAGCTCCCCACAGCCTGGCCAGCAGGCTCTGTGCCATCAGGGTTTGGAAGGGACTGAGCACACACAGACTCAGAGCAGGGAAAACCCACAGTATTTGGGGTGCAGTGGAACTGTGCCCATGCTGTGTGTGCAGTTCCACAAGGGATGTTGCCAAGTGATGACCTGGCAATGAAGAAAGAACTTGGGCATGACTGGTGACAGGCTTGCTGGTCTGCACTGGTACCAGCCTCCTCTCCTGAGGCTTAAAATTGTGCATTTCACATTGCACAGAAGGATGTGTTTAATTAAGAGTCATATGCTATGCACAACTCTCCTGAGAGATGGGCTGGAGCTCCCACAGAGCCACCAGGCATTTAAGGAGCAAAGGGCCTCAGAAGAAGGATAGGGTTTGTTTGTTTTTCCTTGTTACCTGGAGCATTTCCATCTCAGGCTGCCTAATTTAAAGTGCTTCCAAGCCTGTGCTCTCTGAAGGCCTGGCCCCATTCAGCTCACGAAGATGGAAAACAATTTAGGTCTCACAGCTACAGCAGGGTGATGCAGCTGATAAGGGAACTTCAAGGTTAAATAAACTGTTCTGTGAGCGAGGGGATTGGGGAAGGATCTCCACAGAGCCAAGGAGCAAGGTGATGGAACACAGGCAGTAGAAAATGGGCGGGATGGAAACACTTCCCTGAACCCAGAGAGACTTGACTGAGGAAACAGCAAACAGAAGACATGACAGACAACAGCAAATTTGGAGACATGATCCACAAATAACTCCCTATTTTTTGCCATTGCTGTTGGGCCTTGTATAAGGGAAAACAGAATGGGCTGGGCAGTACTGTAATAAGTGAAAGGTAATTTTTTTTCACATATATATACTTTCATAGCATCTTCCAGTCAAAAACTTGCTGCGCTTTAATCCTATCACCTTAGTGATGCCAAAAAGAGAATTGGGGAAATTCCTATATGAGGGGATGTAATATATTTGTACAAGCTTTGTCACACAAAATTACATTCACCCTGCAGGGAGGCAAACAAACCCTTTCAAACAGCCCAAATGCAATGGCATTACACCTTTCACCCATTTGCATGGCACATCTATTAGAACTTTGTATCACCCAGTACTCTGTCATCACACTGCTGTCCAGAGGAAGAAAGCTTATCATCCTCACATCACACATGAGGAAATTCCAGAGGGAATAAGCACATTGCTCATGGTGTGCTACAAAAAGTCTTGGAATGGACCTTAAGGGTTGCTGCCCAATTCTCCCCTCTAGGTGTCAGACATACTTCCATGGTAAACAGTGCACTTATCTCTGCTTACCAGGCCCAGATCCTAGAGGAAGGCAAATCCCAGTTTTAACTGTGTTATCAGTCATGTACCTTCAGCTGGAGAGCAAAGAGGAAAGGGGCACTGTGTAGCTGTGGCTTTGACACTCCTGTTTTAAGCCATCAGTAGGGATTGGGCAAGTCTGTATTTTCATATACCTGTAATCATGCCACTGCTATTTCACATTTGGTAGCTCCTTGCTGCTAGCAAAAAGTAGAACTCATAAGGCACATCCATCCTGCAGGAAGCTGAGATGGAGTTTTGCAATTCAGGCCTCTCTCTCTAGCAGAAATAGTCAGTCATGAGGAGATCACTGCCTGATGGTAGATGACTATTCAGGTGATCCCTGGGTCCCTTGAGACAGCTTCCTCTTTCCTTTAATTTTCTCAACTGTTATTTTTTTTTTCTTGCAGATGCAAGAATGTAGTCCTTGAGAGTGTCCATTTGCTAGGTTACACTGGCAGTATACGTCCTAATGAAATTGTCAGTGCATTTTGTGAAGTGACTAAACAATAACTTCTGCAATAAATGAGTCAGGATGGTCACTGGCACTATCCTCACAAAACGATTGGAGAAATGGGAATTTGCAGCCTACCCACAGGAGATCTTGCTAATTGCCATAATTATGTATAAATAGAAAGAAATGCAGAGGCAACTGTCAGCGAAGGTCCTGCTGACTCAGTGCCACCTTGTGTTTTTACCAGGAAGCACAAGGAAGCTCAAGGAAGACTGTCAGTGAGGGGCAGAAAGGGATTCTGAGTGGGAACTCTGCCTGCTTTAGGCTGTGATAATAAGGATTCACTCAGAGCAGCCACTGAACAAACACAGGAACCCTTTCTCCTGCAGGAATGCTATGGCTCTCAGCCATTCAAGCGTTGCTGGAGGAGAGTGGCATCACTGGGGCTGAATGAGGTACAGAAGGATAGAAGTTTCTTGCCCTTCATCACAGAGCAAAAAAAGAAGAGCTATGTGAATAGCTATGGAGCAGGGCCTTGGTTTTATAATGGTGACCTACAAAGTCTAACCTCAATTCCCAACTCTGGTGAGGCAGAACTGTGTGGGCAGCATTAGTAAATGTCATTATACAAACTTGCAGGATGCTACACAGAGGAGAGTAAGCTTATGCATATTCTTCTTTCTTTCTTTTCTCTTAGTGGGTGCTTTGCAGAGGAGCAGCCCAGGAGTGCCATAGAGCTGTCACTCCTCAGGAGCCCTGGTGTGGCTGATTGAATCCCATGTTGTCTACTGTGCTTCCACCGAGGTGGGAACACATAACTCAAAAATGAGAGACAGAACCATACCCATCTCTGCTCTTCTCTTCCCTGAGGAGAGGGATGGCTCGTGCAGTCTGACACCACTGCAGTCCCAAAGGTGCCCAGTGGTGCTGGGGAACACCTGTGCAACTCACAGCCCTGGGGCAAGCTCTGCACAGGGTAGCAATGATGGGAGGCTCTTGGCCCCGGTGGCCTCCCTCTGTTCCTGAAGTCTTCCTAAATCACAGACAAAGGGAGAGAAGCTGGCTGTCAGCTTCCATTTCAGTTCTATAATTCTTTTAGAAATCAGGACAGGTGTCTATTTCAGCACTGAAATTGTTCCCCAGGTGAGCTTTGTTTTTGTGACATGAAGGATCCGATGACTTTGCCTGGAGCAGTTCAGTGCAGGCACTGTGACCCCTGCCCACACACCACGGTCCTGGCCTGCACCTCCCCATGGCTGGGCCTGCCTTCATCTCCCTGTGGCTGTGCCAAGGCCCTGCACTTCATGTCCTAATACAGAACTGCTCCTGCAGATCTTTACCCAGCTTTTCCCATCCTTCTCCCTCAAAATCTGAATGCAAACTTGCCTATTAATGAGTAAAAAGCTTGCATACTAATTACTTCAGGCTCTAAGACCACTTCCATTGTCTAATATTTTAATTTTACAAATAAGTAGATATAGACAAAACTGTAGAGATATAGATGCATAAATATGCATTCTTGTTTCATCAAAACCAAGGTGCTACAGCATTTTTTTCTAGCCTAACCCTAACAGAGAATATTAACAGAAAAATTCACTTTTCCATTTAGTACACATAAGTACACAGAACCAAATCTCTCTCTGGAGTAAATTTGCTGAAGTCAAACAGGGCTTACATGAGAGATGAATTTGGCAGTCTGTTTTTACTGAGCTTTACAGCAGAAATTCAAACATATGCTCAGGCATATTTCCACTGAACATGCTGAAAGCATGAGGCCACAATCAGGAGAGGAGTGAAGTCAAAACTCTGCCAGCATTTCATGATTATTTGGATCAGCCAGTTTGTCTGATGTGCCCTTAACACGTCCTCTCTTCAAAAAAATGAAGAACAGGGATGGATGGGGACACATTTTCCTTTCTGTAAGGAAATGCAAGGTTTGGAACAAGAAATTTGAGAAGTAAAGGATAAAAAATAGTCTGCATGAGAAAGACACCCCAGATGACTGTTTTCCACAAGCAGACACCACATTTCCACAAAGCCCAGCTTACCAAAACTGAGCACATCCTCAAGACTCACCCAAGCCCGAGTTATCAGTGGGATGTATTCCTTTACTAGAGGAAATTGCTAATACAAGTTGTCTTAAACCAAACTCCCAGAGAGAAACTTTGTCTCTACTGAAGACAGTGGAAGCTTTGGTATTGGTTTCAGTTACCCCAGAATTTCATGTCTCCCACCTGGTTTCTGTTCTTCACTGTTACTTGCTGTCAATGCACCTAGGGTGGAAAGATATTCACTGGATAATAAATTGCTGCACATAAGTTGAACCTCTAGGAGCAGACCTTTGTAACTCTAGAAGGAGCACAGGGACATGGATAAAACCATGTCTGATCCTGTTCTTCTAATATTAATCTGAACTCAACAAATTTGAAACCAATGAAATGGATCTGAACGCTCTGGATTTTCTTATGTACCTTCTTTTATAGAGTGTTTCCTTATTAAAGATGTTAAAGTGAACCTTTCTGCTATGTAACAGTGATTTCACATATAAATTTCTGTCCATGGGAAGACAGAAGCTCGTTATAATCACAAAAAATGTCTGAGTTTGATTGCTCTTGATAATTTCATTTAGTCTGTGCCAGTTCATTAATTTACCAAATACATATATTTTAAAATAGCATTTCATCAAGCTTTATATTTTGTCAAGCTGAAAAACAAATTTCTATGAGAATCAATCTGCCAAGTGGCTGAAGCTCATTTAATCCAGGCTCTATGTGCCCGTGTAACCTCAGCTCAACTTTATCAATTGGCTGAATGGTTTGTGTGCAATATGCCAGCAATCCCCATCTAGCTCTTCACAGAAAAGTGTCCATATCACAGAAAGTCACCATCAAAACTAGAGAGCAGAGAGACTGAGCAGACCTTTAAAACAGTTCACCCTTGCAGCAGATACCTCTAGTTCAGGAGCAAGTCACGTTGGAAGGAGAGACAGTGATAGGGAAGTGTCTCCTGATCCTGTCCGTCATGCACAGGTTCTGTCACTTAATAAAGAACCTCATTCCCCACAACCCTTCAAGCCAGGACCTTTCACCCAAAGTGAATCAATTTTTAAAGTTGAAAGCCCAACTTTGAGATGGGAAGGAGAGTTTAAAACACTATTTCATTCTTTCAAGCTGTGCTACAAATGGCCAACACCTAGGGGGGAAACATTAACTCCAAGGACCAGTGAAGAGGCATATAAATCACATAGGAAAACATCCTGGCCTAGCGGCTACTAACTCAGTGGAGATAAATCTAGGAAAAATCTCTCTGGAGTTTTGCAGATTTTATTTTAAAAGAGAAGAAATAGAGGAAAGAAGTTTATTTACTGTTTTTTCTGCAAATTCAACTGGTGCTTTATCCTGGTCTTAAAAAATTGAGAGCCAGCCAAGGTTAAGGGATAAGGGGATTTTGCCATGGTATTTAATAAGGATCCTTATCGTGCACCGTTTCACCAAGATTCACACATACTTTAGATCGCCTATCCCATTTATAGGCCTTACAAATTAGTATATCTAACAAGGATGCCACAATGGGAGGGCTGGATGAATGGTTTGATATTCCCCCATGTGAGGAATTCCCCCCTGAATGGGCTGTGAATCTCCAGTGTACAGGATATATTCTAGTGGGGGCCTTGGTGTCTCAAGGCAGCATAGCATTTTCTAGCCTCCTCCTACGAGGCCTTTAGGATGTTTGGTCTCCTGGCCTAACAAAATGCTAGGACTGTGCTAAGTTATCAGACTTAAGGAATTAAAAGTATGCATGCTAGGAATACTGAGAATACATAGAAGTTATATAAAAGGCATATAAAAGAAAAGGCAAAAAATCATCTTGGCATCATAACAACAAATATCAATCAGTATTATAACATCTCTATAGTACATCTTTTCTTAAATCAGCAAACCATGAAACAAAATATTGTATCTTTTATGTTAAGGTGTAAAACTGTTACATAATTTTGACATTTCAATAGCAATCTTGTATTGTCTGGGTTTGCATTCACACCTCCCAAGGGTATGAGCTCAGCGAGGTTAGAGAAGAGACAATGTGAGATAAACTGTAGAGAAGAGGGCACCTAGGACCACTTTGGGGAAAAAAGACAGAAATGTTTTGGCCCACTATCTTAAATTCCCTTTCAGAGCCCGCAGTATAATCCAGGATTCAAGACTCTCACTATCTCTTCTTGTTAGCAAGCAACTGTAAAACCCAGATGCAAAATGCTTGCCTCATTCCCCTCTGTGTGCTGACCTACAAGGAAGATAACCATGTACTTCTTCTATCAGTTCCTCCCACAGCCCGGGTAGCAGAGGTCTATACAGCATGTATAAATGTTCCCACATTGTTGATGAATCACCTAGGAATGAATCCAAACTCACATGATAGAATTTCTGAAGTTTTCATTCGCTTGTTTTCTCAAACACATGCACAGATATACATAAGAAAAGCAAGGCACTGAAAAATATCCTGATACTGGTAAGTCGTGTATTTGGAATATAGGAAATAGCAGGTGCAAATTGAACATGAAGACCTAGTAAATCCAGTTCCTTGGAACACATTTCTGATTATCTGGTCCTTTCTTACCCTATCACAAACTATTTGCTGATTGAAGACTGACTTATATATTGCATATTACAGCAGAATAGGAGGCTATACTGAAAGAGGATGTTGTCTTTAGGATCTCTACTCATTTATTGCCAAGATGGAAAAAGTACAATAAAATGAGGCAAGGAACTGAGAGGAAAGAAGAGGTGAGTTTCAAAATTAAAGTATCTGAATGTCTAGAGGGATGGATTTTCTCCTGCCTGCTAGTACAAATGTCATTTGTATAAATGTCTTGGTTTAAGTGAGACACTTGAGCCAAGTACCATGAAAGGTCACTCACTAAAAGATGCCCTGTTTCCTTGATTCTTGCCTTGAGGTCTGGGCTGTGATTTACAGCACATCCTGAACATAGGTATCTACAATAAAGAAAGATGGGAGCTGTTCAAATATATAAAAAGCTTCAAAACTCCCTCCTGCAATGTCTCTGCCTAAGTTTCCCAATCAAGAACCCAAAACAATAGAATGCCCTCATCAGCATGCCCTCATAAGAACTGATGTTGCACTAAGTTGGTTAAGGTCTGTACAGCAGTTAGCTGCTACAGTGCCTCCCAAAAAGTCTGGTAGAAAGTTCATAATTTTGCCTCCAGAGTAGGGTTTGAATTGTATCCAGCAAATAGAGCCTGGAGCCATATGCCAAACAATAAGAAGTAAATAAAATATTGACTAGCTGCTTACTCATAAAACTCCATCTATTCTGTGCACTGTCCTGAGACAGAAGTGCTGGGTAAAAAGTAGTGTGAGGAGATGCAGTTAAAGATATATTGTATACCCCAGAGGAGAGTCAGGCTTGTGTTTGCCAACTTTGTATTCAACATTCTTTAAGATTTGCAGCTTATTTTGCAGTTTTAAAGATGTTCATAGAAGAGTATGTACATATGTGCAGGAGTGTTTCTGTGTTTCCCCCAGCAGGATTATATTCAGAATTGGGTCCCTAATTACTTTAGATTTCAGTGGTATTGAAGAAATCTATTAACAGTAGTAAACTCTTAAAACAATGATAAGGCAAACTGATAACTCACTTTAAAACCAGGGTGTCTCCAGCAGTCAGGGAAAAATACCCTTTCTTCTTCTGAATCCTCAGCTAGAGCTACTGACAAAGCAGATAAATGCCTCTGAGGGTTACCTGGGCCTCTGTGCCTCTTTGCCTCTCTCCTCGCCTCTCCTTGACTGAGATATGTGTTTGTCATGGGAATGCTGTCTGTGCCAGAGTTAGAAATCCAAGAGCAAAGGTTTCAGGTAGCCAGCTGTGTAATCTGAAGGACAAGAGGTCAAGGTCTCAGAAGAGAATAGAGAACAACTTGGAGCATCTCTGGGGAAGGCAGTGGCAAGTCCTGAGCTCCATTGTTGTGATTCTGACTTTAATGCACTTTGCCAGCCTTTGTGCTTCCACTCTGCTGCCCCTTGGACATAGACAAAGGAGTACAGTTAAAGGAATTTACCTGTGGCCTCTATCAGAGAAGCAGGCAGACAAAAACTACAACCTCAAAACAGAGAGGAAGAAACAATTGGTTGTCAGCTTCTAATCAATAAATTTTCCTTGGACATGTTTCTAGTTCACCTGAGCCTGATCAATATCCCTTGGGGAACCTTCCAATGGGACCAACTTTTAATTTATCCCCCAATTTCCTCTCCAGAGCCAAGGCATCAGATCTAATAACTGTGCCTGTTTACTGGGTTTGCTTTTCCTCCTGACCTGAACGCAAGGAGGATATTATGCTTCTTGATGGGAAAACAAAGATGTTACTGTGCAAAGGAAGTGCTCAGTGCATGACCCCTGGATGCCACATGCAAACAGACATTTCTGGCCTTCCTAAGGAATGGTGAGGATGCCAGAGGAGAGCCAGAGAAAATACATTAGTCACTGGAGAGATGACACCAAGCATGAGGAGACAAATGTGATCAGACACTAAGAAGATAATATGGAAGGACACAGAGGGAAGTAGGACAGGGAATCTAGTTCTTGGGACTGGTAGGCTCAGAGACAAGAATATAAATAAGAATGAATCACGTTAAATATTTTTATTATAATGAATCTACCAGTTGGTCCTCAATAGTTTTGTCTTGAGCTGTTAAAAGTGACTAAGCCACTGAAATTCTAGGGTATTTTAGTGCTTTAATCCACTTAGTTTCCTTCAAAAATCCTCGCTACAAGTTTTTACTCCCCCATGTCCCCATATAATGTATAATAGGGACACTTTCCCTGTGAATACCACAGGGAGGAACTAACCCATGGCAATGGATTGAAGAAATGAATAGCTGCCTGGGTTCCATGTTCCTGGCAGTGATTATTAGTGACATAGTGTGACACATTTACTAGTGCTTTAGAAACGCTAAAGAAATGCTAGACTACTGGTTATGGGATAAATCTGGAATGCACTGTTTTATAGCAGAGGTAACTTTGTTGGGATTTTATTTTTGTACATCTAAACTGAAGCTCTTACCACAAGGCTGACATCAGATGTAAGAAATGCTTCACCTTGCCTTGCTTACCTGGGGTTTCTCCAGGAAGGAATTAAGAAAATATGGGTTATAGGCATGATGGCAAAAGGATGGGAAAAGAAAGCCGGGAATTCAAAGTGCTACACAAGGCCTCAAGTACATTAGTGCTCTAGCCATAAAAATGCCAATGGCTTCTTATTTGCAGCTCTCTAACCCTTCACATAAGCTGTTGAGTCACTGCTTTTCCAAAGTATCACTGGCAGTATTTTCCCCTCTGTTCTCATGCTGCTTTTCTCATTATTTTTGCTTTTTTTGTCCTCATGCTCATATACTTTTGCTCTCATGGTCTTGCACCTGCTTTGAGAGTCTGGGACCTCAGACTTCCTGGCTGGTCTCTGAAGAGAGTTTCCCCCTTCCCTTTCTCTCTGTGTTTTTCAGTCACTCCTAAAGTAGATTTGTTGGAGCTGATGTATGCCATCAGCCACAGACCTTGCTAAGAACCCATTGTGCATGTAAACATCACACTTTGTGCAGCAACAGCTGTGACTGAGGTGCCACTGTGACCAAGGGTGGTGGTTCCTGTGTCAACAAAACCACCAGAAAAGCAAAGAGCAGCTGCCAGGAGCAGCAAAGGCACTCGTTAGTTGGGGAGAATAAAAGTGCAAACACAAGCTGTACAGACACTCTTTCTTAACTCCTGTACCACCCCACTGGAGAGGCCATTACCAGATACCCACTCAAACCAGGTATTGCTGGTTCTGTGCTAGAAACCTGTTAAATAATACCTGCTAGTGATTAATGTGATTTTTGTGTACTAGCTTTAGCCTGTTTATCGAAACCATTGCACTGGCAAGAAAGGAAACAGAATGAAAGAAAAAATTAAACAGAAATACTTGTGCCCTTCTTCGTGTGAATATAATTTGGTAAAGAGTAGCAAGGTCCTTTGGGAAAAGCACTCTTTTATTGTACCTCCATAATCATGGATCTGTTGTCACAATTGCACATGCATGATGTTTTCTAACAGTTCCTACAGCCCAAGTGCAAGAAAAACCACACTGCTTTCCTTCTGGGCCTGGAAGTCAAAAAGCTCAAAGTCTCATGGGAATACAGAAAATAAGGATGCAGATGGTGAGGATCAGACAGAGCAATAAGCAGATTAAACAGCAGGCAGACTGAAGCTTACCTGACAAATAGCAGTCTAAAAGAGCAGGGGATATGAAAGATGAGAGGTTCATTTTCAGGTGGGAGGGGTGTACTGGGTGGTGTGGCTGAGTGGCAGGTGCTGCAGAACAGAGCAGGCTTGTCCCATGAGTGATGGAATCCAGATGAAAACTAAAAAAGGGCAAGAGATGCTGAAGAAGGTAAAGAGGAGAGACAAGATAAAAAGAAAGAGGAATATGGAAGACAAGACTTTATCCAGATCCTGCTGAATTTGATAGGAGTGTCATTCATGGTTTTGTTTGACTGTAGACATGGACTGAAGACCTGATACTGGAGTCTGAGGAACTGGCTTAGTCTCAGTACAAGCTACTGGCAAGAAGAGCCTTGAACTGGAGAGAACAAGAAACTACAGTACAATGCAATCAAAAATCCTGGACCATCTTCTTCCCCTTGAGCCAATTTGTTGATATTTTAACTCTCTGTGGAAAATCTCTTTAAATGTCTGAATGTCAAGAACAGCAAGACAGAGCCTTGACAAAACGAACCCTGGATAAAAATTCTTACTTTATCCACTTTGGTTTGCAGAATTTTCTATCCTCCTGATCCCACAACTTTTATCACTCCATGTCTATATGCATAAGTTAGAGATGTTGTCAAAAAATTAAAAAAAAACAAAACAAAAAAAGAAACCAAAAAAAAAGGTAAGGGACAGAGGCAGGATTATCTATCGCAAGTGAAACAACATGGAAACTTCTCATGGATCTCTGTTGTCAACTGCAGAAGAAACTATCCTTGTAATTAGCATTACCGTTCAGCTTACTGAAAAGTGCTGCTTTACTTTTGTGCATAAAAGTGCAGAGCAAGGAAAAGAACCCAAAGAAGAGAGTCCAGAACCTGGCAGAGAGGATTTAGAGCTACTGCTCAAAACGAGTAATTTGTACTTGTTAAATTAACAGCCAAGTTTTCTCAGCACTTCTAAGTCACCTGAATAACTCATTTCAGTAAATATGATTTTAGTTTTCTACAGTATCTTTCAAGAATCTGAGAGAATTTCATAAGCACCAATTAAGACTCATATCCTATCATGTGAGACAGGCAAGTACTGTTATTCCTAATTTACAAACTGGATTTGATGATTTTCCCAAGCATTGCCAGGGATGTAGACAAGCATTCTGTCTCATTTTAAAAAAAACAAACCCTTCACAATCCACTCAGCTTCTTAAGGAGTGAAGCAATTTGTCCAAATGCAACACAGGATGCAAAACTGAGGCTGCCCTACTCTCCTACCTACTCCTTTGATTTCAGAACAGTTTCTCCTCCTAATGTGAGGGCAGAAAAGGAAGTAGATTTTTTCCTCCCACAGGGAATTTCAAACTTATTCTTCACTTCAAACTTAAATGAAAAGTAAAAAGTCTCAGGAAAAGTATAAATGTTAAGATCTAGACATATTATAGCAAAACAGAATGATCTGACACATCATTCTGTTATGGCATTTTTAATTTTGAATCAACACATTGAAACAAAAAATAAGTCATTTTATGTTGAAATGTCAACCCCAAACAAAATATTTTGTTATGCTTCCCCCAACTGGAAAGGCCTATTTTTTTTTGTCAGACATGACATTTTATCATTGCAAATTTCTGTTTAGGTAAAATCACGTTGTCTGACGGGAAAACATTTCTGTGACAAAAGCGTTAATCATCTCCGAAGTGACTATGTTTTCTGTCAAGAAAAGGAAGACCTAAAATGCTGACTTTAGAATTCTGAAGAGCTGAAGTGTTTGAAGAAAAAAGATCTGGGAGGCCTCTGAACTGGACTGAAGTGCTGATTGTGAAGAACAAGTAAATTGTCTTAAAAAAAGGATGTTCTGAATGAAGCAGAATCAAATAGCCAGATAAGTGAAGGAAGAAATTAAGAATCTTTTATAAAGCTCTGTAGAAGTTACTTTTCTTATGCCCTGGAAACCAAGGTTATATAACTGGATAATGTACCCACTGGGAGGACTACCAGAATTGTTTCTTGGCTCAGAGAAAGATGGCCATTCCTTGTAGTAGACATTTATGACAAAACACGTACAGCATAAATCTACTAACTCCTTGTGATGTTGGACCAGTAGCTATGCTTCATGTTTTGAAGCACACAGGTTTATATCTCTTACGTATGGGTTATATACAACATAGTTCTTACTCAGTGGAACTTGAATTTGTAATAATCCAGGTTTACAGGTAATTTGTTACCTACAGTATTGCAAACAGCTGTAAGTGGTAGTAGCTCTAATCATTCAGTACCCTGAAACATCCCTTCAGGCAACTTTCAGCTACTGCTGGCTGCTTATTTATTTCTTTGGTTACATAACTTCAACATTCCTCTTTATCACCTGTGGTCTTCTCAACTCTGAATTGTTTGTTGCAAATTTGGACTCTATTGATCACCTGGCCTGTAGCTCACTGAGAAACACATAATAACATTTCTACTACACAGCCTGGCAGATCTCTGCTTATGGAAACCTTCCTATGTTGAAAATTATTTAACATTTAATGTTTACCCCTCCATTTTTGCACCTTATTTTTTTTTAATATACAAGTACATTATGTTACTTGATTTTCCCTTGCTTTACTTTTGCAGACAGGAAAATGAAAATGTGGTTGATGAGTGAAACATAGCTTTTCTTTGCAGGGTGAGGTTGTTTCATCTCTGTCAAACTGCTCTCCCCTACAAAATTTATAAAACTGCTTTTATTTGTTGCTTCAGTCAATTTACTTAGTTCTCAACTAAGTAAGAATGCAATAGTACAGTTACATAAAAAAAAAGTTCAGATGCTTTTACTGTTATCATTCACTGACTTTGTGTCCTTTCCCTGTGCTCCCTGGATGCAAGACCACATCCCCTGGCCACTGAGTACAGTTCCCACTGTTGCCCACATCCAGGATTAAACACTCCTTCATACATTTCTTTTTAACAAGTATCACCTTAAATGTGGTTAGGTTATTTGCTCTTTTTCCTTATACAGCTGTTCCCTAACTCTTCTCTCAAAATCTGTGCATTTTCAGCTTAATAGTATCCATAGCAAGGTCACCCCATTTCTTCTGGTGTTCCTATACCTTGTCTCTCACAGGTATATACCATGTATTAAAAACAGGTTTTCTAGTTTCTTTACTATTATTATCACAGGAGCATCTAGAGATTCAAAAAATACCAAGGATCCTCTGGGCTAAGAATAATCACTTTTCTGAAAGGTTTACAGTGCAAGTAGGCAAGACAATGAGTGACACTGCAAGAAAGCAGAAGGTCAAGTAAATCACATAACAGATCAGTAGCAGTGCCAGAATCCCTGGTTTTCCATCGGGTCTCCAGTGTCCACTGCATTTACAGTGCTTCCAAATGTAAACAAATTCCTATCTGCAGTGTCTCCAGTTGCTTCCCACAAATCACACAAAGATGTGTGGCTCAGTGTCAGTCACATCCACTGTGTTGTCACACAGACCAAACCTGTGCTTTGGCTTCAACACACAGAAATCGCCCAACAAATGTCAAGGATTACCTGGGTTTGAGTCAGAATTAGGGCTGGCTCTGCTTCCCATTGCCAACACATGGGGTTACCACTAAGACTAATGAGGCTCCAATGGTCTCATCAATTTGCAGCCAGTCTTGCTCACTGAAACATCTTTGTACCTCTCTTATTCATGGAGACTTCTGCTGGGTGGAAAAATGTATTTTTGCTGTCATAAAATGAATCACAAAGTTCTTTTTTATTAATAGAAGCCGCATTTACTTAGATGTCCTGAACATTTCAGCACTGCCATACTTGCACATTCCTCCACTGGAGACACGCAAACATAAAACCCATCAAGTGGAAATGCATGCAGTCAGGTAGAGCAGGCAGTTTTGATTTGTCACACAATATCCAGATTTTGTGGAGGCTGTGTAACCCTGGCAAGCAGCCTCAGCTGTTTTCTGCCCTCAGAGCCTGGGGCAGGGGTGCTTTCTGCCTGACATGCATCCACCAACTCCTTTCATCTGTAGGATAGGAGATTCCTTGTTTATCTCCTTATCATTCACTCAAATCATTTTAGCAAAACTGACAAAGCAGGTGTGAGTGAGAACTTCCTCTTCTAACACTGCAAAAATAAAACAAAGTGCTGGACATACACCCACACTGTATCACAGGCTGAATGTTTCCCTTTTTGGGGGTCTGTTGTGCTTGTTAACGCCACATCTCTTTAACTTGTCCTTCATATTTCCTCTGCTGCTTCCTGCTCTTTGTTTCCTCTCTTGTCCCTTTTAATTGGGGGAAAAGAAAGAAAAGTGCCTAATTTCAAGCACAGGCCTATCCACTGGCAAAGTGGTTGGCTCAATGGAGAGAATACATGGTTCTGTGCAGAGGCACAGATCCTGTCTCCTGGTACAGATCACAGCAGGGAACCCCAAAGAAGGGTTTTCATTTGAATCCTCTCTTGTGTTTGGTTAACAATTTAAAATAATTTTTTCTCACTGAATGCTTGTCTCCAAGATAAATAATTTTCAAAATATTAATAAATGCATAGTTAATTATATTTTTTTATTTTATCTGTGTATTGAGTGGTAACTGGATTCAATTGCTTTTGGTAAGAAAAAAAATAGCAAAGTAATTTAAAAATTATTACTGCTTTTAAAATTTCTGACCTTTAGTTTGACAGCTGTGCTAAACTGGGAATACAGAGCTGAGCCACCACTGAGGGAACCTGAATTCTTCTCTGGCAATGTTATAAATTGCTGCTCTGGACTTAAAAAATTTATAAGTCTTTTAAATAAAGTCATCCTCGGTAGTCACCAAGTTTAATCACTAAGTTTTTGTCCTAGTTCAGAATGTCAATGGGCCACACCTATCAAGGCTAGTCCTGATCTAGCAAATCCCCTTAGCACGTGTATAGGCTGAACAAGGATTGCAATGGGAAACTTGGTTTCTTAATGAAAAATTCAGCAAGTTATTATCCTACTCTAATATAATTTCATGTTCATTAACTACCAGTAAGAGGAAATATTTTCAAAAGCACAAGAAAATAAGCAATTTAAAAGGGGATTGTGTCTCTTGGGGAAGAGTTTTCCAATACTGTCTGTCCAATAGTGTTGTCACAACATTTTTGCTCCTTTCTTGCATCACACCTCTCCCAGACTCCAAACAACATGGTAGGGAAGAATGTCATTTCCAAGATACACGTTAGAAAATTACTGAAAATGCACAGCTGAACGAATGTCACCTAGTCCAGTCCAGTAGGTTAATTGATGTGAAAAGTATGAGAAGTATTTGCCATTATTACTCAGATCACATACTGTCCTATTCTGTGAGAAACCCCACGAGGAATTTATAGGATTATTCGATGAGTAAGGTACTATTCATGGTGAGTAAAGGTGGCAGAATCAACTTGCTACTGATTATGAGCTGCTTTTCCTCACTTATACTGCTGTAAATTTAAATTAACTCCACTCAATCAATGGCGAATAATTGATATAAAATCAGAGTAAGAGGAGAATTAGTCTATAAGTATGTCTAGAATGAATAAACAGTGAAAATTTGCCAGCATATATAACTCCCCCTTGAAGCTCTGCTGCAAGGTTACTTTTATAACTGATTGTTTCATTCTCAGAAGTGTTGTGCTGCTGCTTGAAAAGAAAAATATACTGAGCTTCTGCATGCTAAAATACCCCGTGTTTTCCGAAGTCTTGTGTTATCTTGGGTGGTATGAAAGTCCCAAAGATCCCACCGAGTTTAGTTCAGGCCACAGGCACACCCTAGCTAGCAGGGACAAATTGGTCTTTTGGTAGCCTGTGAGCCTGTGTGGCCCCAGGCTTGTGGCTGGGTCTTGGATTTTTGCTGGAGAAAGGTGGATCAGCACAGGATGGAAATGTTACCTCTCCTCCTCTCAGCCTGTTCAGCAGATGCTCTGTACAAGCAAACAAAGGAGCACTCCCTGTCTGCACCTTGCATGTTCCAAGTAACACCAAAGCCCTGTTAGGGTCACAGTGTCTCTGTCTTCACCTGGGAAGCTTCTGCTCCTTCCTCTTTTCCCTTTGCTTTATATGGTTTTTTTGGAGCAAGAACTATCTTTAACTATTTGTGTAACAATTCTCACCGCAGGGTTTTGGTCTGGTCAGTGCGTCTAGTTACTACCACAACATTATTATTATTATTAATTAATCTGCAGAGACTTCATGAACCCTTTTGGGTGGCATATTTTTAACAGCCATGACTATTGCCTAAATATTGTTTAATTTTAGCTCCACACATCAGATTTAGAGGATGATAAAATTGTTTTCCTCCTTCTGTGATGTTGACCCATCATTGTTCTCACTTAAACTCCTGCCATTGCTTTCTCTGTCCCACTCTCCTCTCTGCTCCCATCTCCAAGCAGTGGGTTGAGGGGGGTGCCATCACCTCTGGAACTTGCAGATTAAAAGGCAAAAAATTGACAGTAAACTGCCAGTGGCTCATTTACTGTTGACGGTGAGTCAATCAAAATCCTGCTTTCCCACTGCTTCCTGGCTTTCCCATCTGTGTGAATTCATGACCCTATTTTTGATGTGTTCCACACTGTTACTTTTTTCCCCTCAGAGTTTAATTGCTTCTGTTTCACATTTGGGTGCTGAAAAATTGACAGAAGCTGCACAATTCCCTCCAGCAACGGATCCTATTTATATTGCTGTAAACTACGTTTTGCAGTGATATGAGTAGTAATAAAAGGGAGAAAATTAAACAGAAATTAGCATCTCTTTGTATAAAATCTGGCCATCAATCAAGTTTTACTCTAAGGGTCACCAAAAATTTTATTATTAAAGGCCTACCCCAAAGCTCAATAAGTAAGGAAGATATCAAGAGTGAGGAAGCTCTGGAAAGGATTGAGAAAGAGCTGTGAATGCACAGAGCCTGGGGTGAGCTGCCCCTGGACTGCTGGAGTGCTCCAGCTCAGGCAGACCAGGTTCTTCATCTCCAGCAGCCACCCTGAGGACAAGGCACAGAGACTCCAGCCAAGCACACTCAGAACATGCTGCTACAGATTTAGAGAGAAGATTGTGCAGCAAGTTGTTATGCTGTGAACACCTACAGATGTCAATAAAGCTAATGTCTTTTAAAAGACCAATCAGTATAGCTGAAAAGGGAGAAAAAGAAAGGCTTTTGGGCACATAAGCCCATCTTGAATGATATTTCAACTCTTTTCTTCTCATTGGGTTTGAAATAGAGTAATTTCTTCTTTGTCAGGAGAGTAACTATAACATTTTTGTCAATACTTTTCTACCATTTTTTTGTCTTGAAAACACATCTGACCTTTTATTTGCTGAATACTATACATTCAGTAAATAAAAACTGATACATAACATAATCACATTTTGTTTTCTTGAACATACAGGATAGACCAATTGATAGTAATTTTGATATTATTTCATAAGTACTTTAATTTTTAAAAAGTTGACTAAGATTACATGGGAAGAGTCATAAGAAATATGAAACTTAATAAACCTTGAGGCACTGATGTTTAATAGAAGGCTTTTCTTTTTTATTAAGTTGTTTAAATTGAGCAAAGAAACCTTTGCATAAAATGCTCTTGACTCACTCTATTGAGATACACTCATTGCCAGAGCAATTGTCAGAGCTTGACTCAGCCTTACCCAAAGCCTGCATGGACTGATGGATACTTCCAATTCTCACAAGGTTACTGCAAGGTGCTGGGCTCTGATGAGATGCTTTGTAGGACAGGAGCAGGGTCGATGATGGAAACTCAATTCTCCACCCTTTCCAATGTCATTAGACTTCCCCCATATAGGTAAGGATGTTCCTGAGTGGAGTAAATGCCCATTTTTATTTACAGTCTACTTTGTCAGGTAGCAAACTATCATGTGCAGCTGGATAAAGGACAGCATGGCAAGCTCTGACAGCAGGACTTGCTGCTCGGTCACATGGCACCAGACTTAGGTACCTTAAGTGAGAATGTTGTTATATGGCTAAGCCACACAGAAGCTGCTTCCAGAGCTGACTTTTTTATGGCCCTGATCAGCTTGGTAAGAAACACCATTGCCCAGAATCCCTTTGCTAATAAACTGCAATGTGATGCTAATACTCTGCTAATACTCTGCCTAGCTCTCTCCAGCAGCCAGCTTCCCAGCAGGGAAGAAGAAGTAGATTTATTCTGCCACCCATGGCACATCGAAGCAGGAAGTTTGGATACTCCTATCATTCTATCTATCACTTGGATACTCTTACCTATTCTTTTTTAGCTGTCTTTGCAGGAGGTGCTTGCTGCTGCTGCTGTTTGTGCGTGGCTCTATGCTGCACACGTGTGCGTGTCTGAGGCAGGCACAGGCGCTGATTCGCCTGGGAGCGCTGCGTGTCACGCAGTGCCACATGACGGCACATTCGCTCCGCCAAGAGCTGCGCTGCTGCTCCCTGTTTCAGCCACAAGGCTGTTCATCCCTGCTGTCAAACAGCGCTTCAGCACCCCCTAATATAGCGCCTCTCCAGCTCCTAAATCCAACCTCGCTCCAAAATGTAGGGGTGGACATCCTCATTTACCTTCGACAGATGGGGTCTGAGCTGTCTGTGAAGAATTTCTTTTTCCCTCCATGAAAGAAGTGATGTTTTTCATATTAACTCAATTAGAAATGGACGAGATGGGAATGGGATGAACACATTGCACTGTTTGGTGGAAAATCAGCACAGACCAGCGTGATTCTGCAAGTATTGATACCTGACTTATGAACCAAAGACACATTTGTAAAGAACTGACAGTATCACTCCAGTTACAAATAGGCACATCTTTTCATTAAACTTACATTTAATGTTCAGGGAAGGACAGTGAAGTCAGGTTCTGTACAGGAAAATTATTCCATTAGCAAATTATCTGCTTTTTGGTTCCAGTAAAGTCTTTTGATTTTAAATCAGAGGTTCTGATTTTATCCTCCTCAGATGGTGATTTGCCAGGGAATATCACTACAAACACACCACGATCATGTCCTCAATCTTGCAAGCTTCTCCAAAAACTTAGCTGTGGTGGAGCAGCATTTTTATTCCTTCTTCTTCCTAATATATTCTGATCCACCTGGAAGTGGACAGCACAGGTCTGAGCTTTCAAGGACTTTAGTGGTGCTGTATTCAGCCCCCACCAAGTTTTCAAGAAGTAATGTCACATTTTCCAAAGATCTCTGTCAGACTGGTAGCTCCTGGCAATTGTTAGTTTTGTACTATTGTTTTAGAAATTTGATTTGGTTCAGTTCAAGTAAGCTGTTCATACATGTGCCCAGAAACTCCACTTGTGTTTTAATGCCTGGTCAGGGATGCATATTCCTAATTCCAGAAACAATGTAGTCTAACAGAAAATACTTTTCTGAGCAAAAAAGTAAGCTGACAGTAAAATTGGACAGGTGTGTCCCAGACTCCCTCTGTGAATTTGGGGAAGTAACTTCTTCTCTGTGCTTTTATTTCCCTGCTTTTGAAATGAAGGTGATACTTTACCAGGCTCTTTTAAGGGTAACATTCACAAATGACTGATGTGCTCAATAAACCATGATTGAGCTGCAGAAAACTGAGAACCCAGCAAAAATCTGCTAATTAATCTGGCCCAGCTTTTGCCAATTCAAGATTTCCCTGCACACTAAATAGTCTTTTTCAGTCCTGTAAAAAAAAAAACCAAAAACGATGAAAAATAAAAAAAAAAGAGTCTTAACACTGGATAACTTAATGTGAGTGGAAGTGCTTCTTAGAGGGAAAGGGTAGAAACTAGGACTCCTGGGTTCTATTTTCAGTTCTGCCACTTACCCACTATTTGACTATGGACAAAGCACCTACCCTCTCCACACTTCATTTCATTAAAAACAGATCAAGAGGGTATTGCAAGGTTATTATTTTTCTAATTACCCCAGAGTCCTTGCATGAAAGGCCTTTCAGGAAAGAGGAGAATTTCACAGAAAATAGTAATCCATCACTTAGTTGCCAAGAAATCACAAAACTCTGCAGACTGAACCATGAACAAGCTGTGTCATTGAAGCTTATTTCTACTTCTGTGTGGCAAACACCTGAGCAAATCAACTGTGGGAGTAAACATCATCAAAGGTTATTAGTTAATAAGTACTAATCTCCCACAAACACTTGTATACTAAAGCAGACACCTTCTAAACACAGGATCCATTGCAAAAGGAATTTTGCTAAACCAAAGTTGCTTTTTTCTTACCTCTTAGCCAGTAACTTGGAGATGGCATGGGAGTATGTGCTGGAAAATGCATCTGGGGCCTTCAAATCAAAATTCCTTTTGTTTATGTCAACTGTGCCAGTTCCTCCACTCCTGTTCAGAAGCAGTGGTGGGGTTTGATCTGTTTAGATGACATCACTCATACATTTAGTACTGCTCAGTTTGCTGTCACTCACCCACAGCAGGCTGGAGGCAGTGTCCCTGTCACACAGGCCTCGGCAGAGTTCTTGCTCCAGAATGCCCCAAGATCTGAGTCCCTTTGCCTGTCCCACACCACACTTCACTGTGTTTATTGCGTGGATATTATGTTAAAATCGGTGGAATTTAAAGCTTCTAAGTCAGTTGCTTTGTCCTGTTAAAAAGTTTTGGGATGCTGCCTTTTATTGGGATGTGTTCAACAATGACAGCTGTGCTGAGTCCTTTAGGATGTAAGGTAATGTACAGTAAAATGCCCCAGGCAGGAGCCAGCACACGTTTGTTCACTTCTAAAAAGCAAAGACATCTACTATCAACCCCAAGAAGAGCAAAGGGACAGTTAAGTGCCAGAGGATTATGATGGTATGTTACGAAATCTGGGTTGAAATTTTTAAAGTAATTTGAGGAATTTTTAAGAATTCATGGCACAGAGATTTCTGTACAATGCACACTGAAATCTCCTTATTGAACATCTCCTCCCAGTCTTCCACTGATGCTGTGGACTTCTGGATATTCAGTGCTGAAAGAGAGAATATTTGCTCACCTTTGTCTGCTACTTTGAGAACTGTTTGTACAAATAGGATTTTACAAATTACTGCTGGAGTGGCAGGTTCAAGAAGCATTCAAATACCTGCCTTTCTTACACACTCTGTAGTCCTGCTGAAGCTGACAGGACTACTCACATGCTGCAAGTCAAACACAGACTTAAATAGATATTAGGTGAAATCCCACCACAACTGGAGATTGTGCAAATGAAGAAGCACCCCTGACTTCTGGTCTCAGGCTGAAACACTCAGTTGCCAGGAAATGCAGGTATTTGGGAATTAAGTCATCTAGCATCAAATGAATTTGATTATCTTTCCACAAAATGAGATGATGTTAGTGTGCAGTGTTTTTACTGCCATTTACCAGCATTAGTTTCTGCTCATGTGAAAATCTCCTTTCTTGTGTATTACAGTAAGGCAGAATTTGTCAGATTGCAGAGAAACTGGGCACTTCTGCTTTTAATTTCTGATCACAGCTCTACCTTCCTCCCCCAAGAAAATAGAAAATGATTAGTCATGTAGTGCCTATTGATTTAGTAGTCTTCATTTTAAAAATTATGTTTCTCAATATTGTTCTTTTTTTATTATTATTACTGAAGCAAATTGTAACACATTGAATTGGAAATTGGTTAACTCCTTCCTATCTTTGCTTTTATAGCTCATTTTCTCTTTGATTGAACAAAAGCCATAAAATGAGAGCTGTTTTCTCTAAACATAGGAAATAAAAGGCTTCATAAGAATGTGTCAGGCTCAGGTTACTTGTGCCTCTCTCATTCTCACCATCCCCTGTAATTCCTTCTGTTCCTTCCCAATTTTTTTATCATAACCTTTCTAGGAGAATATCTATTAGCAGAAGCATACAGTAGATAGCTGCTGAAAATGAGAGGACTTGGCTAAACTGTCAAATGAACCGTGTGTTCTGTTCTTTTGACAAGGGGTGAAATAACAGCCTGGTTCATTCCCTGCATCAGAGAGGCACTAGCTAATATCACAGTCTTGCTTCCCCTCTTCTACAGGGATCCTCTTGCTTTTCAAGGTATACTGGGAAAAGTGCAAAAGGCAGTCCAACTCTGCCTTCTATGGATATGTAATGATTTCCAGTGAGGCAGGCTCTGCAAAAGGAGGCAATAGCACTCAAAGAGAAAAGAGAAAGTCTGTGAAGGTCCCTGGCCTACTTTTCCACACCAAAAAAAACAACTTCGGAACAACAGATGGATCTCCTAGGTCATGAAGTCCATTCTCTCAAATCAGAAGTCATATAAATCTTAAAATTCTTTGTCTACCACCCTAGAAACCACTGCACTTTCCTTCTTGAATGATCTTTCTAGTGTCCCTTTCCTGAAATATCAACAACAATTAAGCAGTTAAGAAGATTTGGATGGGGAAAATTCAGGACAATAGAATGGCTGATCTGGCTTTGTAATGGGACAAGGGAACTTAGAAAAGTGAAAGAAAATAATCTTCATGGAATTAATATGTATGAGTTTGGAGCATAGTGGAAGACATACAGACTTACTAATGGATTCTTGAGGCAAGAGGATGCAAGTGCCAATCCAAATCAGACAGAAGCGATGTCAGATGATGCTCAGAAGAAAGGACTGATCTCCTGCTACAGCTCTTTGGAAAAAATCTGAGCAATTACTGCAGAATTGATGTGAGTTGCTGTGGTTGGACAAAGGTTTCCAATCCAACTTTGGATGAATGACAATATTGGTTTGGTCAGATATGTAGGACTGGTAGGATCTTAGAGGGGAACTCTAACAACAGCAAAGTGTGGGAGAGGAGTGAGAAGAGGTGGTTTGTGATATTTGTGTGTT
Source organism: Anthoscopus minutus (assembly GCA_013399455.1). Classification (NCBI taxonomy): domain Eukaryota; kingdom Metazoa; phylum Chordata; class Aves; order Passeriformes; family Paridae; genus Anthoscopus; species Anthoscopus minutus. The sequence goes on along the minus strand of VWYI01029867.1, from coordinate 326,505 downwards.
GAGTTTCCAATAAAACCAGACTTCAAGAAGGATGAAGGAGGAGAAATCTACAGAATGAATTGCTCACTCAGTGAGGAGTCTGGGAGTGGAAGATGTTCACCAACAGGTATTAAATTATATCCATTGCCCTAGATATTTGTTCAAAGATTTGCTAAGCTGTTTTTCTTATTTTTGTGTTTTCCCCAGTGACCTTTATTTAGCCTTTTTAACAGCCAAAGCTGGGACAGCCAGGTATATATGCTGTAACTGGCAAAGATAAATAGATTCATAGAATCGTTGGGTCAGAATTGCATCCACAGCAGGAGTGCTCTAGAGATATGCACTTTAGCTCAGCCAGAAGTTATGGGCTTGAAACAGGAATTTCTGGGTGAAAATCTTTGGCCTATGCCATGCAACAAGCTAGACTCTATGACCTAATAGTAATTTCTAGGTTTAAAATCAATGTGTCTGTGGGGGAAAAGCCATCTGTCCTATGCATTGCTTTTTCTGCAAACCCATTATCTCTCTAGGGTATCTGTATTCAACTTTCAGCAGCCTCAGGCTTGAAGGCTTTTAGTGATTATAATTCTACCACCATTTTGCATCCTCAAAGCTTTTGCAGGGAAGTCTCCAGGAACTGGAACGAGGCAAAGTCCAGTTGCCATTCCAGTTTACTAGTTAAATTGTAGGCTGACTGATTGCAATGGTATCTGTCATCAGTGCAGAACAGCAGAGAGAGTTGATTTCTGAGAACAAGCTGACCTGGAGACTTGTGTCACTAAGAGCTAGAAAAGGCATTAGAAATCTGAGAGATCTTAAAGCAGTCTCAGGCCGTAACTTTCATTTTGTGCTTCCATACACTGTGCTCACAGTTCACCAGCACCTCAGTAACAACTCTGTAATCCGTGTTCTGTACCTTCTCCTTATGCCTTGAGCCAGACTCTTGGTTAAACCAGTGATATCTCATTGCCTACAATGGGGCGACTTGAAACTTGCATACTCCTAAGGGGAGAATCACAGCTCTCTTTTCCTAGTCTCTCTTTCACCCTCACAAATGCTCATTTGTTAGTATTTTTTAAGGTTCTAATTCAACCAAGCCATAGTTTCCACTGACTCCGGAATCAATATTTTCTCTGTCTTTTGACAATTTTTTTTTTATTTTATTTTTACATGCAGTCTCCAAAAGGCTATAATTTACAGTTAATACCATGCAATCAAAGACAATGGCAGGATTCCTGTGAGCAGAGCAATCCTGGCTTCCTAATCATGGCTCTCATGCTCTACAGAAGAATTACAATCCTGCTCATGGAACAGCAAATACCTGTTCCCACATACACATGCAATATTTTACAGTTGTATGGAATGAGGGAAATCTATGCTTCTCTTTGCTCAGGAAGACTTGATTACCTAAACTAACACCCCTAAGGAAAGGCACCAAGACAAAAGAAGATTGCTAGTCTGGGCACGTTTTAGCCTATACTGCTTTTTTGTGGATTTTAAGTGTTCAGAAAGGATGCCCTCAGGTGTGCAAGGTGATTTCCAGCACCATGTTGTGACAAAGGCAAGATGCTTAGTGACTTCAGCAGGGCCCTGCCTTGCTAGCAACCAATGCATGATGACTAAATTCATATCTCATAATCTGCTGAGAAACCACTATACAGAGGAGTAATACAAAGTGTGGTTCCTGCTGTGTTTTCCACTAAGGAGACAAGTCCCACTGAATATGTGTGACCTAAAGAAAACAAAAGCAGGAAAGGAAGATAAGGGATGCTCTGGTTTTGAGGTAATTCTGCAGGACTCAAATAAAGAATAAATTTGATGGAAGTGAGACAAATCTACCCTGAGGCTTGGATGGACAGAGCACACAAATTCAGACTCCTGTGTTTGGACATACCTAACCCACACAGGTATTCGTGCAAGGCTGTGAGTGCCTCTGGTGCTGGAGAGGGTGAGAGGGTTGAGTTTTGGCGAAAAGAATTTGGGAACATCATGGCATTGATGCATTTTGTTCTGCATTGTTCTCTCTTAAGTACTGTCTTTCCCTGCTTGCAATGGCTTTGTTGGAGGACAATTACCTTTGCTAAATTAAAATGACCACAATGTGTCAAGGGTCAAGTAAAAAGCAATATACAAAGCAGCCAGAAGTAAAGGAGTATTAGGCAGGGAGCTGTCCAATTCTTCACTTTCCATAAGGCCAAAGACATTTAATCTGCAGCTGCAGCAACAGCTATTCCACTGGCTGTGGTGCCAGTGACCTTATTCTTTTACAGGATAAGATCAAAGGAATACCCTCAGGTGGCCTTAGGGTGGTTTGGTGTACTTGGGAAATCTGTTGTGAGAGGTTTCTATTCTCAAGCTGTTTGTCATGCTACATCTCCCAAAGGAGACAAGTTTAGGAGCATAATTGTTGAGAGCTGCTTAGCCTGTTTCAGAGCAAAGCCATTGACTTGGTATACTTCAGGCAACTCCTAGGCAAAACTGCAGGACTTAGTCCTATAAGCTGCAGAGGCAGTAATTCATGGAAAAGGAATCCTAGAGGCAAGCTGAAAAGGCTGACTTTCATATCTTACTTTGCTCCACTCAGCTTGTGTCAAAATGAGGTCTTGGCACATTTGAGGGAGTTTTCCTTCACATTTACTGCACCACCTTGTTGCAACCAATCTCTTCTCAATGAAACCAAAGGTTTTTTGTCTTTATTTGCAAGTCTCTGAAAGTACTAGGTGCCGTGCCATTTTATCACTGTTCTTGTAAGAAGCAAAAGTTTGTTTATTTTGTCTTCCATTTTTAAACATATATAGTACTTGACCTAAAATCAAGTGGCTCCTTGGATTTTGCTTTTAATGTTCTCAAAGGAATATATAAAGAAAACAGAGTTCTACACATCAGAACAGACTGTTCTCCTACAGCATCTCATAAAATGACTGTCAGGAAAAAAAAAAATCTCTGTCTCACCTCAGAAGAAGCTGTCAAGCAATGAAGATGTGCTATTTCCCCCAGTCTTACTGCTCCTGTCCCAAACTCCTTCTCAAGTGCTTACATCGAAAATGCTTGAGAATTGGGAAGAATTTACCAAGAGATACTCAGTACATGCCCTGTTTCCTGTATCATTCCCTGGCAAATTGCTACAGACTACTGTAGAAAAGCCAGTATCAAACACACACAGAAGTCACATTAGGTGACACACAAGGGAGATGTAAATAAACTGCAGAGAATTCGGAAAAGATGCAGCAGAGCTGTTGCAAAAAATCAGAGCTCCTGGCTTTGATATGAGTTCCAGTGAACGGCAGAGTGTTTCTTTGAGAAGGGCAACCCAGGGAGAGAGGATAATGCTTAGTATATAGTGCATTCAAGAGGAACTGAAGGGGAACAAAGGCATGGCCGACAGTGTACCCATGTGCTGCAGACAGGCAATTACTCTATAAATCACTGTTAAAGGAGACCTCTACTAGCTGGCACCTACCACAGTCCCTCACCTCTCTGAGCATAGGCTGCTGTGATCACAGGCAAAGACAGACATTTGGCAGGGCAAAAACTGGTAGGTACTGAGCCAGATAGGTCAGCATCAGCACTAACCCCACCATGACCACAGGTCCTGAAAGAGTAGAGGAATCTCTGCAGACTGAAAGTGCCTTGAGGGGACAAGTTCTGAAACTGATGCAGATTAGATGATGGGATATCTGACCTGAGGGGGGGTGGCCACAAGGGCACGATGAGCTGTTCTTGAGAAGCACAGGCTAAACCACTTATCATGATGGTTTCATTGCAGGGAACAGTCATGCACTATTAGTGCTGAAAGATTTCCCAGCCCTAACGGCTAGGATTTTAAGAATCTATTTAACTTTGATAGTCTATAGCCCATCACTAGAAGTCTGCTTAAAGGTGTGATTGCTCTTCTTTGTATTGGAGTTGCTGACAGATCCTTAACTATTATGGCGCTTACCAGCAGTAACCCATTTAAATAGAAAAAAAGAGGAGAGCAAAAATGGCTTGTGCTGTTTGAATTTGATTTACCCATCAGCAGAAGAAAGTTCCATGTATAGATCCTTGCTACACTATCCAGTCCATGAGTTTTCTGTGCTCTTTGTATACCAATATACTATAAAGTTAGAAAATGCATTATCCTGGAGCATCCTTCGATGCTATGCTGAAGGGAATTTGGGTGCTGGTTCTTTTTGAACTGCAATATGTGGCATTGTAATTCCGTGTCAGTGATTTAAATGCTCTGATAGAGTTGGTGACAGCTTAAATGCCTCCAGCCCCCAGCCTTCCCTCACCCCTCCTCCCTGCCTGCAGTACCTCTCTCTTATGGATGGAAAGCTGACAAGTTCTGTGCAGGAACAAAGAAGAGTAGGAGAGTAGGTGGAGAGACCAGTAATTGTTTAGGGTGGATTTTTTCTAGTGTTGTTTAAAAATATGAACAAATATGGAGATATTCCACCTTCGTTTTTTCATGCTGAAGTGCAACTAGCTGTGAATGCCAGGAGAGGCTGGTTGCAAGGCCATGTACCCCATTGCCTCTGCCCTCCAAGTGGGAGGAATGGAGAGAAAGAGAGAGAGAAGGTGAGTGGCCCTTCAGGCTGCTCTCGTCATCCTGTGCCAGCTCTGCAGTGACAGGCTTCTGACAGTAGACAGCCGTCTCTCTAAATCAATCATCTGCATTCTTCTTCCTTACTCCCCTCCCACCTCCTGCTAGTACACAGCAGTGCCCAGCACACTGTGTGACAAGAGGCCTTCGGGGCTGGCTTTCCCCTGCTGTGTTACTGTGGGTTAGCCAGGGATGCTGCTCTGCCTGCTTGTTCAGAGCAGCTCAAAGCCATATGATGGTTCCTACCTGGATCCTTAGCAAGGCTGCACGACAAAGTGGGCAACTGCAAATGCAGCTGATGAAAACGATCATTGTCTCTCTTTAGATTCTTACAACAAAGGCTGTCAAATCCAGAGGGGCAAGAAGACAAGTCTAGGCTGGAAAAATACAGATATGCACTGTGCAGGACTGAATCCCTCTGGGAAATAAGGTATCAGAGCATCTTGTTATCATTGCCACCCCTATTAATAATATCAATGACTTCAGGTACAACCTCAACAACTCTGGAACAGTCTAAAAATACTGAGTGATGGATGGTGCAGTACCACACTCCTGATTTACATTTGTTAGAAGCAAACAACCACAGCTCACAGAGAGTAAATATGTGTTGCTGTCATCCCTAACTGGTGGGGATAAAAAATGTATTACCCTGCTCTTTATCATGTACCCTGCCTCTATTTACACTTTCTCTCTGTCATGCATGCCGATACGGATATAATGGAAATGGAAGTGGTATGGAAAGGGTATCCATCATAGAGAGGGAAAGTCAGTGACTCAGGTTAATCTTGTATCTTATAAAAGGTCAGTGGTAGGTGCATATACTTTGAATATCAGCACTTCATGAGGTCACTCCTAGCACAAGTTACATACTCAACTTCTTTGTATTAGACAGGTAGCTAGACAGGTAGCTAGATGGAAAAAAACCCAAAAGATGACTTCTGTAAGACAAAGGTAGGAGACATTTGTGAGTCTGGCACTATTTGCAGTAGCAGATTTCCAAAACGGAGATCCATTGCATCCAACTTCAGCTACTGAAATTCAGCATCTGAGATGGACATCTTATCCTTCTAGGCTCTCTCTGCAGTCAGGGGAGAAACACAGCCAGGGTGGAAAGCAGATCTTCAGTAGCCTCTAGCTTTGCATGGACCATACATCCAAAGAACCTAGAACAAGCACATCCTAGCTGAAGCATCTCAGTTAAGTGCCAAACTTCAAGTGGGATGACTCTAGACTGATTTCACCTTGCAGGCTGCCCTCTCTGGCATTTCTAACAAGCAGATTCTGCCCTCTGGTAGGGTGACTGCTGTTGACTGTCTCTGAATGAGAAAGAGGGGTAGGTTAGGGTTTTGTGCCTTTAGTGGAGGGACAGCAGTGACTGCCAGTGAAGGGAGGAAGGGCTCAGAAACTCAAGAGAATAAATAACATGGTCAGGGACACTCTTAGCAGAGGGTCATGTGGGAGCTTGAAGAAGGGGAGCTCACAGCTGAGGAGCCCTGTCTGAGCTGCCTGGATGGATTAGGGTTACTAGCTGCTGCAGACTGAGAGTGTGGCACCTGGACCCTGACTAACCCTTGCCCAAACATAGCTCTAGGGCAAGAAGAGCTGTACAGAAAAAAACTCTGCCAAAACACCTTAATGAAAAGGCTGAAATTAGTGACACTCCCAGCTGCTTGTTTAAAATGACAATGTTTTTATTAGGGCTGAAATAGAATGGGAAAGAGAAGGAGTGTTGTGTAAAGTGTGTGCTGGCCTTTGTGCCTGCTGCTGGGGGTGTGATCAACAACACCAGCTGGCAGCTCTTTGGTGAAGAAAAAAAAAATACAGTCCTGGAGATTGCAATGTGAACAAGAGCAAGCAGAGCACTCAGCACAGGAAAAACAGCTGGTGAGGGACTCAGCCTATGAAGGCACAAATGACAGTCAAAGCCAGTAAGAATTTCCTTTAATGCACAGGAAGTTCTTTCCATTTCTCCAGCTTCCCCACACACTCCTTCTTGGCCTTCCACCACTCTGCTTTAGTAACACAAATGCAGATATCTGGGGATTGAAAATCTTGGAGCCCATGCTCCTGGGCCTGGAATACAACCATGGGGTGAGAAGAGTGGACTCTGCCACACTGCAGGTTTGCACATTTGGTGGTTTGTGCAAGGTTTGAGATTTGGCAAGCAATATCCTATGAAAGTAGCTTGTAAACCAGAAAAATGCATGTGGTCCTGTCCTGCAGACCCCTGCTGCAATGGCAGCCTCAGCTCCATCCAGCTCTGCAAAGGTATTTCACACACACCACCTGCCATTTCCCTCCTGCAATCTGATGCAGATTAGCTGATTTCACTCAGTTCTGCCCCAAAGCTTCCCACTTTTCAGTTCTGCACCACAGAGATGATGTAAATCCAGCTCTTCCCTGCAACACCCTCAAGTGTTCTAGAAGTCATTTTATTTTGATCAAAGTCAGTCAGCTATGGCCAAACTATGTAGTATGTTGTTTGCAGTACACCTGTACTGATGCATTCACAGCATATTTATCATGAGAGAAGATGAACAGCTTTTCCTCCCTTTGATTTGAGATACTAATTAAACCTATTTTTATTGAGATTGAGGGCATTCAAAGCCTGAAGACCATCTTTGTTTCCTAAAACCAACAAGGTGAGACAGAAGTAGGCTGTAGAAAGAGTTCATTAGCTTGGGAATGAACCCCTTCTCTGACACTGACCTACTCTATGACTTTGAGCATCTTACTTTACCATGCATGACAAATAGCAATTAACTTGCTGCATACTCCACTAAGAAGTTGTTAGCATACACAGTGATGAGAAATGAAATGCAAGAACTTCGAAAAAATATGCTGGGAGGTCAGATCTGAGCTAGAGTGCTTACATGTATCTTTAACTGAGTGATAACACAGACTTTGAAAGAAAAAAGGTAAGTTTAAAAAAACTAAATCAAAAAATAATTGTGCAGCCTTTAGCTCTAGATAATGGCAGTGTGAGAAGTGGGATAATTAAATGATTGATATGATTTCAGAAAGAAAATGCAGTTTTTCTGGGCATGCACAAGGTTATCTGTGTCATTTAATTAACCTGCATGCAGGAAAGGAATTCTCTGTTGTTATCTCCTGATCCCAGTCCTGTGATGTCTGCTGGGGGTTATTTTTTGTTTTTGTTTTCTAAGCTAGGTTGTGGTTTGTTGTTTTTTTCCCTAGGGATCAGCAAGAGCTGGAGATTGCTGCAAAACAGAAAAGAAATCTCTTTTAAAGATTCTTTAGAATGGTACTAACAGGGGAATGGTTTATATCAGTTGTCTTGTGTGGTATACTGATGAGGTTTCTGCCTCAGTTCCTTTCCTGTTGTGGGGAAACAATGTAATTTTGCTAGATCAGCAGTGCTGGTGAGGGGGAAGTGCAATCAGGGCACTGCTCCCTCATTCCCCCGATGTCAGTGAGCACTGGCCCCGTGTGAGGCTCCTCCATCCCCACCAATCTGCTTCAGCCGCTGTGCTCCTTGGCTTCAGCCCTCCCCTACCCAATGCTCCACCCTGCAGCCTTTCCTTTCCTAGTGTTCAGGCACTAGTCCTGAACAGCAACCTGTTTTTCTCTCTGGAAACAAGCTCCACTCTTCCCTGCAGGCTGCACCTCCCTTCTACTGCTGCCACTCTATCAGGCTTTAGTTTTATTTGTTCTTGACTCCCAATAGCAGCTGGAACTGTGCCTATTTACAGAGGGAAGTATGGGAGTGTCTGGAGAGAGGCGCAGACAAGCAGAGAGCTGAGGAAAGGACTCTAATGTTTGGGTCTGGGACAGTGGCCAAGGAATGGATCTTCCAGTGAAGTTAGTCAAAATTCAGAACAGTCCCAGACAAACCAGCACAGCTTCTTTGCTGTCATCCTTGACAGAGATGCCAATGAATACCTCAGCCATGAAGCCTCAACTTCCATCTCCCTTGCACATGATGGAGGCTCAGCTGAAAGTAGCACTGGGTGACATAAGCCCATCCCAACAGTAGTTGCTCTGTCCAAAACACTGCTCAGTCCTATGTTGACATACAAGAAGCACAAGGAGCTCAGGGATTGCTGCAGGAGTGGAAGAGTTAAGTGCTTTCAAATTTGGTCTTTCTAAAACAAATCTCAAGCCATGTATGCAACAAGCCAGCACTTCTATTGAAGATGTCAAATAACCCTATACATCCTGAGAGCAATGAGTCTATATATAGCAAATGGGCATCTACAGGGGGAAAGGGAGTAAAAGAAAGAGAGAAGACAGACAGAGAGATGTGTGCTGTAGAAATGTTTCTTAGAAGCTTTTGATGGTGTTCTTCTATCTTTGTCAGGAAAAACAGGAATATGTCTGAAAGCTCAATATAAAAGACTCCCTTTCAAGCTCAAAATTTATCTCTATATCCTCCTGTTATGTGTCTACATACAGACTCAATGTCATTGTGTAGTTTTAAACCATCTAACATTGATGCATCAGACCTCTAAGCAAGCCACTAAAAACAAAGTTTGCTTCTGCAAGGCCTCGCTCTCAGTAAAGAGAACTGGAGATCTGTTTAAAATAAGTGATCCCTCCAATCTGATCTGAAACAGCAAAGAGTTCTGCATGGAGAAGTGGCAGGGCACAGGGCTGTCCAGCTCTTGTCTGTGAACTTCTGTTCTTCTTTTGAGATTTTTGTGATTTCTAAACTTGCTAATATTTGCTTTGTGATAGTACAGCAACAGCAATGCAATTCTATGGGACACAGTCATTGAGGCTTTGAGGAACAGCAGTACTAGAAGCAGGTTTTGATGTTTATAAGTTAAAATTTGATGCTCTATCATACACAATCATATCTCCACACATCAGTTTTTGTGGTAAATGGGGCCACCCCACTGCACTGGATTGTGTATCTACAAGAAGAATGATTTTTTTCCTAGAAAGGCTGATGAACTTAGAAGGGGAACAGCCATGAAGTGATTGTTGCAAGGGCACAGCAAACCAGAAGCAGAGATGAAGTTAAAATTCAAGCTTCCTGCATCCCAGTACCATCCATTAGAACATGTTGCCTGTAATCTAAGTATAGTGCAAGCAGCCAATTGATAAGCTTTTTATAACAGGGATGACAAAGTGGAAACTATAATCTCCTGGATATGCTGCTTTGTGGCCAGGAGAGGATTCTGTTGCCTTTTTTTTTCTTTTTAAACTAGAAATAGTAGGCTGCCTCCCCTTGAAAACCAAAATAGTAGAAGAGGACAAATTATATTTGTCATCTCTGTCCACAAACCCCACACAGTATTTGACCTCCCGGCCCCTTTCCTGCATCCATGAGAAGCAGAGGACCTGCGTGGGAAGCACGATGAGAGGCAGGCACAGGAGTGCAGCCAGAAGTGAGCAGGGTTTGTTGTGATGGGGACTCATCACAACTGTCAGCAGTGACTTTGTCCTACTGGGTCAGGCTCCTGTTGGAGAATGGAGTGAGCCCAAGAAGTGGTGACTTTGCTGTAGCAGGCCTGATGTTAATATTTGAGGAAGTCCTATGTAAGAAAGGTCCCTGTGGAGCCTCCTAAATCTTGGCAGCCCTGCCTAGAGACCAGTGCCTCCTCTTCCTTCTCCTCTGCAAAAGGTGTAGAAGGACTGTCCTAAGGCAGGAAATGACAGACCAAGGTCAAGTACTCTGCAGAATCAAAATGAGGGAATGAGATTATTTTGAAAATTCATTTAAGAATGCAACTTGTGGATATTCTAGAGGTGACATCTTCAGATAAAATCATTATCTGCCCTGGAGAACAGCAGTCAGGAAAAGGATTATCAAGGAAGTATATATGAGCTGCATAGGCACATTTCACTGCCATGAGATCTCAGTTTCCAGTTCACATGCTCCCAAGGGCTATTTATTCTTTTTAAAAGAATACTTAGTCAAAACTGGGAGCCTGCAGAAGGAAAGAAAAATTACAGATACAATCAGCTATCTCTTCTGAAGTTGCTTGCATTTACAATAATAAACAAAGTCCTGAATGTTAAGGGATGGGAAGATCCCATCCTCCAGCAGAACTGGGAAAAAGTTTTTACCTAGGTGTCAAGAAAGACAGAATAATTTCAGCAGAATTCCTGTAAAAGAGGTGCCCCATTAGACTGCACACCCAAAAAGCAGCACAAGCCCTTGCTCTGTTTTCTATGCTGAGACCTCATTGAAGAATTTCAACAATTTGGCAAACCTGCCTTGGAGCACAAAGGTGGTGTGCTGCAAATGCAGGAGATGCAGATTCAATGTCAGCAGCACATGAGAAGGTCAAACAAGTGACACACACAACATGTGTGCCCTGACATTTGTGCAGTGCAGTGTTTTAGAGAAACAAAGGCAGACTGGTTTAGCCTAGAGAACCCCAGACAAGATTCCTAGAGGAGCCTAGTTCAGGCTGAGGCACTGTAGAGTGCTCTAACAGGAAAGGCCAGAGGCTTCTTGTTTCCCAGCATGCTTCTGAGTCACTGAAATGCTAAAATAAGAAAGAGAAAAATGCTTTCCACAAACTTAGAAGTGTTTATTACCTCTCTATCTCCCTGTTCTATCCCTGCTCTTTCCATTTCCTTCTACATATGACCATGTCATGGGTTTCAGTGCCATGGGCAAGCTCAAGGAGCCTGAAACCCCTCTCTCCAGCCACAGGCACTCTCAAGCCTGCATAGTCAGCAATGTTAAGAAAGTAGCTACAAGAGAGCATGTGACAACAACACAAAGTTAATTTGCTGCAATGTGGTATTTAACCAGGAGAAAATAACAGAGCAGTGCCCCAGCTACCCACAACCCTCTGCACTTGACAGCAGTGACAGTGTCAGCTTCCATCTGCTGGTGTTACAGTGACACTTGCCATGCTAAACGCTGATTAGAATTAAAATGGAAATGACATCTATGTGCATTACTCTGCTATTAATCTTGATGCCCTACATTTTATGTTGACAGTGGGCTTTTGTGGGGGGAGCCTAAAAAGACACAGGGTTGTAGAGCTGGGGGGTTTTTGTAGTTGCTTTTAAAGAAGCAAAAGTGATTCTGAACATGAGCATTACACAGTGAATTATAGGCTCCTGGTATCTCTGAAAGAAGAAAAGATCTTTGTATTGCCACTTGTTAGGCAGTGAGCCCAGTTTTAGAAAATATGTGCATGACTTTGTGCACAGTAAATTTTTGCCACAAAAATGGAAATTTTATGTGACATTAGCATGAGTTTATTCAAATATTTAATGCAGGTGCCTGCAAATCATGCAGCTACCTTATGCTGTTAACTGACTGTACCATAATTGTGTACACAAGTGGTGTTCACAAATGGAGCATGGTTGATTAGAAAATGAGCTCTGAGATGAGATTCTTTCTAACTGCAGTGGAGTGGCTGAATGGAGCTCATATTTAGGAAAGGTGTACATTGCATAGAGCACTGTCTCAAGCCTGTGGAAGGGTTAATTCACATTACACATCCTGGGAGGTCTGAGGAATGCTCCAGCAATGACACAAGCCCTTTTGACTGATTTTGACAGTGCCCACCCACTAGTTTACAGTTAAGACTCAAAGGCAGGCCAAGAAGCCAGAATCACAGAATGGTTTGGGTTGGAAGGGACCTTCAAGATTATCTTGTTCCAACTCCCTGCCATAGGCAGGTACACCAGATTGCTCAAAGCCCCTCCAACCTGGCCCTGAACACTTCCAGGATGGGGCATCTACAACAGATCCCTTCTTCTGTGGTCTGCTTCCTTACTGAGTTGTGCTGGGAGTCCCTTTCTTTGAATAACACCATAAACAACACTCCTTTCAGGAGGGACAGGTACTTTAAAAGCTCAATAATCCTTTATTTATCCTAGGAGTGGAGAGGTTATTTATCCTCCCATACAGAACTGGAGCAGCCAAAATTTATCCTGCTTTAGATTAGGGCCCATATCTGACCTGTGTCTTCATGTCAAGTATCCTTGGTCTTCCCACAGAAGCACAGAATGGGGAGTGGAAAATTTCTGAATTTCCTGAAATTACCACCTCTTCCAGTTCTTACATTTCTGATGAAATTTTTTCTTGTTAAAAAAAACCCCAAAAAAACAGACTGCAAGGCAGTTCAGGCTAAAACTAAAATAAAATTCAGCCACTTTGGGCTGAAGTTTTGCTTATACAGCAAAAGGCAGTAACAAATCTGGTGCATGACAATTTCATGAGGGAGAAATACAACTCTAAAGTCTGAGTGCTGTGTCCTCCTAGGCAAATGCCTCACAGAGATGCCTTATCCCATGTACAGAGGCTTCATGGGCCAGGTCCATCAGGCTCCATCAGTGTATCCAGGCTAACTCACATCCTGCTAGTTTTGCTGTGCTCCATGAGGAAGTGGTGACATGTCTACAGAATCAGAGCCATTCTCCAAGCTACCTGCTTGTCCTTGCCAGCAGAGCAGATTTGGGAAAAGATACACTTCACTTTCCCTGTTCCTGTACCTGCTGTATGAAGACTTAGGTGCTCAGGTTTAAGAATTCACATAATGCTATTTGCCAAATCATGGCTGAATTTCAGATTAAATTCTATACAAATCACCATGTGATGTTCTGTTAAAATTTCTAGCACCTACCTTAACTCTGCCCCAATCCCCTGGCTTCTCTTCCTTCTGCAGAACATTCCCACCCAGGCTCCAGGCGTGATGGATAGCTTCCCTCTCCCTTATCTCATCCCTACAACACTAAGGCATGAGGAGGGGCTTGGAGGGGAGGGAAGAAGATGCCTGTAGTGCCTGTAAAGTTGAAGATAACATTTAAGCTTTGTTACACCAATGAGGCTGCATTAAGCTCCCATGACCTTGAGCGAGAGCTGCAGCTTGGGTTCCTCTCCTAAAGACTTTAATAAAGTGAAAAATTGTTTCAATACAAAATGTGATATTGGGACATTGTTCGTGCATATATTGAGCTTAAGTCAAATATTCTGTGTCCTCAAATCCGACTGATTAATAATTAGAACAAGAAATTCTGTCTTTACTCTAATGTGTTTAGGAAAACTGATGGATTTAATTTTTTTTTATCAGCCAAAAGTAAGAAAAATGTAATCTTTCTTAAAGTATCTAATACAACAATGCAGAATAATTAGTTTCTATGAAAACAGGCATAATGGGACTGAATAATAAATCACTTTCTGTTTTGTATCTGTCTGTCTGATGGAGGAGAGATTTACTATACAGTGTAGTGCATGATGCTGTAGGAAATACCAGGCAATAGAAGAAATCTATAAGGGGATAAAGTATTTCCAGCTGTGCATTATAAAGGAGCATTTCATCTTGTGACAAAGCCTCAGGGTTAGGTCCAAATAATTATCAGGCAATAGGCAGCTCCTTGTAGGATGCCAAAATATATTGGCCCCTAAAACTCTGATTCTGCATCTTCCATGGCCATTTATTTCAGTAGACCTGTGCACTTCCAGAAAGTTTTCCTCTACCCTTTTTTCCATCTCTTTTGGTGCCTTAGAGACACTAATGCTGAAAGGGGCTCCAGGCCCTTCTCACTGGGCAGTGCAATCCACATTTTGTAGCTGGACAAGCCAGGGCACAGGGAGATATGTTGGCATGGCCAAGGCCACATGACAGGCAGTGAGATGCCTAAGCCTGAGTCAGAATCAAGCTCACTGCCAACAGACTTAACCCAAAGCTCTCTTAATTGAATTGCAAGGAATAACCCAAGTCTCAGGAGGAAGTTGGATCGCCCAGCTGCTGTAGCTCTATTTTACTTCTTCTAAATCATAGTTTTTCTTAGTTTTCTTCTAGGAAAGTAACCAAAATGAAAGCAAGTAGGTTGATATCTTGATTCTTACCCAGGTACATTCATCAGATGTCCAAAACGGTCCTCAGTATGTCCTCATATGGTTGCTGGGCATTATCATCCTCTTTTCTGCTGGGCTTTCATTTTCTGCTGCTAGAACATCATCTCTGTGCTGATTCCATTTGGACTTGGACTCCAAAGGCATGCTTTAGTCTGACTCCTTTTTACTTTACAGGTAAAGTAAAAATTTACACTGATTTACACTGCCAAACCACAACAGAATCTATTCCTGTGGGTTTAGTCAATACTTCCACAAAGATTATTTTTCTTTGATCCTGGCTTCAGCTGTCCTTCTTGGGAATTCCTTTGAGACCAAAAACAAGTTTGAAAAAGCAATATTTCCCCAATGCTTATGACCTGAAATACAGTCACATGGAGCAGGCTCTGCTGTTAGATTCAAATGCATAACTTTCCTTAGCCAGTTTGACTCTATTCCTGTGGAAATTTCAAAGGTCCGTGTAATTCCTGCTGACTTCTCTGGAACACAATTCATGACACATCTGCCTTTTGTTTGGTAATGGTAAATGGTCTCCAGTTCTTTCTCCTGATAGTAAGACATCTAAGAGTCCTTCCTTTTCCATAAGCACTGTACATAGTTAATAGTAATCCTCAGGAATAAAACCAGTTAAATCTCTGCTTTTAGACCATAGTATTTCCACAGGTTTTTTGTTTGCTTGGTTTTGTTGGTTTTTTTCCTTTTTTTCTTTTTTCTTTTCTTTCCCCCTAATGTGCAAGTAGGACTTTACCTAGAGCTGATAGGCAGCATGCTCTGTAGTGGAGCATGACATCTGTTTGGCTGCACATAGCAGCAATACACAACAGCTTAGATCTAGAGAGCAGAAATTAACCTCCCAACCAAAACTAGAGTGCAAACCTAAGTAGATAAAAGAAATATTCAGAGAATATCCAGGCATACACTGCTCCAAGAATGAATAGAGGTACCTTACTTCTTAGCTATGAGACATCTCTCCAATAATAGATCACCCTCTACAGATCTTCTTTGGTTTCTATTCCATACAGATTCATGCAGGCCTAATTCTGCATTATCATCCTCAATTCCACTATAAAATGCTTTTTTCCCTACAATCTTAGTATGCCACAGCCCAAACCTTTCCCATTTGCAAGGTCATCTGAGATTTACAGTTTAAAGGGGTACAATCACTAAAACCAGCACTCGTTAAAACATCAGCAAATAACTAAATAGTAAATAACTAAATAATTAATAATAATTTAGTAAATAACTAAAATAGTAAATAACAAGTACAGGAACCTGTTCATGACACCTCTGTGAAAAAACTTACATATTGTTTATAAATGCCAGAAAAAGTGAGGAGGATGGGGACTGTGCAATGATCACACCTAGAAAGAAATGCCATCTCCAGGTCAGTATCCAACACCCCCCTCTACTGGATAAAGCCCAGAGAGATAAAGTGTGCGTTGCAGGTGCAGCACAGTCTGACTCCGTACTTTTGCAGCATCAGGCAAGCAACCCTCTTGCTATACTTCTACCTTTTCTGTACACAGAATCTTCAGAGCCTAGAGGCACTCAAGCTGGTAGAGATTCACTTGTAACCTGTCCACTGGGAAATACAGTGGTTGGGAGAGACTTTTCAGAATGGCTCCTTCACTTTCTCACACCCAGCAGGGTCACTCCTGGCCCAGACTCGGACTTGTTTACCCTTTCAGCTGTTCCTACCATGGATAGCTGTTCTCAAGCTGCCACAATCAATGTCACAGGAAAATTACCACATAACATACGTGACAAGTCACACCTACACTACACAAAAGGCAAGATTATGCAGCAATGTGTCAAATGGATCATATTCGTGTATCATCCAACATGTACACTTCATGAAAACTGACATCTCTTCATCAGCTGAAGAAAATTACAAATTACAGAGCATGCAGGATGAGGAACTGACAGGCTATGAGAGTGGGCAGCCCATTCCCAGAGCACAAAACCAATGCCTGACTTCCCTTACCAATATATATATATATACCTGTATATATAGATAGTATCACTACCTTTAGGTTGTGCAGGTTATAAACATCTCAGAGAATATATTCATCCATCCATAGCTGCAGGTTGTCCTTCCCTCCCTCTGTAGATAACTATCTGCTCTGCTGTCTCTTGAGCAATTCTTCCAGTGAAGTGGAACTGCTAGAAGAGGTAACCAAGCAGGATGAGGGATCAGTCACTGCTGAAAGTACAAGCCTGGAACTTTAGAGTGCCAGATCCAACTCCCTTTTCTGCCACTGCCTGTGTGTACTTTGGTACAAGTCACCTGGTCTCTCTGAGCTTCAGTTCTCCCTCTGTTAAATGAAACAGCAAAACTGTTCTGCCAAATGAAGTATCATTAGAATAAGTGTGATAAACAATGCAAGCACTCAGATATACTAAGCTACATTGATGTGTTCTAGCTTAAGCACCTCAGACAGAATAATAAAGGCTTTATGGAGCATCTGATGAAATCAATAAATTGATGTCTGTGGGTTTCAGCAGGCAGTGGTAAACCCCCTGTGAGAGAACAGGTGGTGTCTTCATTGCCTTTCACAGCCAAGAAATGTTTGCTGTTAGACTTGTCCCTTGCACTTTGCTCTTCCCAATATACATCTTAAAATGTAGGAAGGATCTCAGTGACCTTTGAGTCTAGAATTAGGTAGCTATATCAAGAAGGTAAAATAAGACGCAACCACCAAATAGAGGAAAGACAATAGCAAACTGGGACAACAGAGGTTTGAGTTCAGTTCTCAGCTCATTCACAGATTCCCTGCATAGTCTTTGACAAGACATTTAGTTTCAGTATGCACGAGCTACTCATCTGCAAACCAAGGATGAATAATCATTCCCTTGCCCTTGCTTTCTACTTAAAGTGTAAGCTCTTGGGGCTGAGGTTTCCACTTATTGTCGACAACTCTACATCAGCTATGAAATGTTTCTCTAAATTGTAGAAAAACTGTTACAGATACAGAATATCTCTACTGTTTATGAACAGTGTAGCCTGGGTCTGGAATAGCCATACACACTGAGCACAGCCAATAAGCTCCAGTGGACCCTGTCACAGGCACAGCAGCTGAAGCAGAGTGTTGTGTTAAGAAAGCAAGACCACTTCAGCAGTGGATTGTCCCTGTATATTTGCATAGAGCTATTCCCAGCTAAATGGGATCCCCTGGACACAGATATACTTGAGAAGTCAGTGAGTGCAACAGTGCTGAAGCAGCTCTGTAAAAGTCAGCTCATATCCAGAAGCAAAATTATTTAGTAATTTCAAGTGTCTGGAGGACTGCAGCCCTCTCTTACTCCTGATGAAGGAGATGTGAATATATGTATGTAGAGTGTGAGCCCTATGCCCCAAACAGGATGTTCAGGAAATGTCATCATAAAGGTAACAGTGACTATAGAGAAACTCCCACAGACAGGGTTAATCTCAGTCTGATGACAGTACTGAGACACACATCACCCAAATATTCTCACCTTCCTTCTGTCTCCCAGAGACTCTCCCAGGTCCCTCTTTGGCAGGAAGAAGTAGTAGAGCTCAAGGAGGATATATTTGCTAAAGACCATATAGAACCAAGGAGCCACATCTGCACAATGGATTCAAGATCAGTCCATCTATTTCCCAAGAGGGGCTGCATGAAGAGAAAGTAGGTGAAGGTTGAAACACATCCTGTATGAGTACAGGATTGGTCATGAATATCATGCCATTCCTACTCTTCTAGCACAAGAGATACCAGAACAAAGAAATGGCTCCTGTGTGGGGGCTTAATTTTTTAACAAGCTACTATGTGGCTATTGTTTCAAATTTTGGGTGTTTATCTTTGCAAGGTCTGTTGCAAACACTGTAATTTTCCAGCAGCCAGGTACATTGAAGACAATAGTACTAATAATGTGACATCATTACTTTTGTTCCATAGCAACATCCCCCCCACCCTTTACACAACAGGTTATAAGTCTGTAAAACTCTGCATTTTACAGCACTATAAAACTCCTCCAGCTGTTATAAATATATCGTTTTAAGCACTTGCATTTGAAAAAAAGAAACAGAAGAATACCACTGAAAAGTTCAATGCTTTTTCTTCTCTGCATTCAATTGTATTAACTTTTTTCCTGCTGGTCTCCCAGGCCCACTGCTGGGCTGGCAGATTTCCACGGAAACCAGGGGAACGCTCAGGATTCACGCAGGCTGTTTGTGGGTACAAAGCAACTCTTTTGCTATGAGAGGTGTCCATTGGGGATACATCTTGCTTGTTTGCCAGCATGATGTGTACATGCCATCTAATTGGATCCAGGGCCACTGCAATGGACATGTAGAAGTGGAATTCATCATGGTACTGTAAGATGGGATAATAGTCACTGGTAGAGTTGCTTCCTATCTGCAGAGAAAGGGACTGGTGCTGTGGCTGTTGGCTAGAACTACACTTTATGCCTCGATAAAATTCTCAGCAATGCACTTAATCCCAGCAGAAATCTTAAATTGTATCAATTGTTAGGTGGGACAAATCTTCACGAGAGGTGTAGCTGTAGGTGGGACATGCCTTCACTGAAGCAGGGGAAGAGGCAGAGGCTATACAGTGGCAGAGGTCCTGTTCTTACCCAAGGAGTGCACAGGAACTACAAGGGCAGGGAGCTGGGACTGCCTCATCACCTAGCAATCTGCTTGTTTCACTGATGCTTGTGTTAAAAGGCCTCTTTTGTTTCTGTTTTGGGTATGTTGGTTCAAGCAATATCTATAAAATGATGAATTAAATATGCTCTATTTGAAACCAACAGAAGTTTTGCCACCAATTTAAATTTGGAGACACTTCAAGTCTGACAAGCATCCATGGAGCCTCTTTTAGGAATCCAAAGAGAGCCAAACTTCATCCTGAACTTGTGCATTCTGTGGAAACAGAAACTACTGTAGTCCTCCATCACCAGTACTTCCTGTAGTGAAAAGATAGTGAAGAATATTGGCTTCTTGTTGCTTCTGCTCTAATTGAAACACTCCAGACCCTGCTCAGGTTCTCATTCTGTACACTGATGGGTGTTCTCAGAGCCATGATTCTACTAAAAGTGTAAAGCTGTTTCTAGAACAGAAGTAAAACCAGTATTAACTAATTGCAGGTGAGTTCTACCTCAGGCATGATCTAAGATGGGAGCCTTATTTTACTGGGCTGTGGATTTTACCATCACAAATGAGGCTTCAGATTTTTTCCTTTTTATACATGATAACATTATTTATATTTTCCTTGCCAGTGCTCGAAGCCATCATGACAATGTATTGGGTAATGACAGGATAATTGTTTGTTTTATTGATCATTACAAAGCATTCTGCATCTCTACATGATTTATAGCATTTTAAATACTCTCTCCTTTCCTCTCCATTCCCCTGACATCGGAGCAGCTAAGTGGATCAAAACTTGCACCCACTGGCCACAAGCAATCCAATTAAAAATAACAAAAGAACGAAAAAACTTTGGAAATAAATGAGTCCTTACACAATTTCTTTGATGGTTCCCTTTTGATCCTTTCACATTGAAAAATGTGAAGCAGTTAGAATTGTGAAGTCAGGAAAGTGCAAAGGAAGGAAGGAAGGAAGGAAGGAAGGAAGGAAGGAAGGAAGGAAGGAAGGAAGGAAGGAAGGGCTGCTGATAAGCTTTTTCATTTGAGTTCAGACTTTGCTATGAAGTTGTGCTCACGTACCAGGATGTCAGTGTTCCATTGCTGGGTCAGGACTACAGGCAGCTCAGGTTGTTGGTGCTCAGCCCACAGTCCAACAGCACTTAGCAATATCTTCTGTGAGATTCATCAGAGCAGATGAGGGAGGGGCAGCTCATTGTCCCAGCAGCCCACTGGGACACTGCCACCATGTCCTGGGAAAGACAAAAGCTGAGGCCTACCATTACATGTGCAGTTTTAGCCAGCTGTTCATTTCCTGCCACATGCACTGGGGTATTTTTATTTGTGCATGCAGCAGAAGTGTATATCTGAGACACTTTAGCTACAGTTTACCCAATGGCCACTTATTCAACCAATAAAGAAACCTTCCAACTTCCTACTCACACAGTGTCACCCCACTCATCCAAAAAAAGCATCAGACACCATTATAAAGACAGTACAGTACTGATACCAAGAATTTCCATGCATTTATACATGAAATTACAGCAATTTTCTCTGTAGAACCGGAGTTTTCAGCTGCAAGATGTAAGTAGATGTCAGCATGTCATAAGCACCCTGCTATTCACACACTGCTAAACAGTATGAGGTGTCCCAGCAGATGAGAAGGGGATCACAGTAGAGAACAGGCATATAATCACTGGAATAGGTGGTCCTTGCCTGACTTCTACTTGGAAATACCTGAAGAGACAGGAATTAGCTCATTTACATACTTGAAAAGTCACAAGAGTGTTTTGGGGCTGTTGAGGAAACTACTAAAACATGAAGAGAGTGCTGGAAGAGGTATTTTACCCACTTTAATCTTTATCTCTGAATTTATAAGGGGACAGTCACTGGAATTATCTGTCCTTACAGCAAATTGATTAGGAGAGAACAGAGGAGGTAAAGGGAGGTATGTTGCCTCTTGGCCATCTTTGCAGTTTGCTGAGCTGGTAGAAATCCAGTAATGCATAAGAGTCAGGCAGGGGAGAAGTCCTTGGAAGAGCCCTTTATCCACCTGATGTTGCAATGTGGATGATGGAGTTGGGGCACTCCTGAGCCTGCTCCTCTCTGCAGGTATGACTACACTGCAATCAGGAATGTGATTGCAGCACACATTGGCATCCTTCAGCTACTTCAGATTTAAAGA
The DNA here is from genome assembly GCA_013399455.1 of Anthoscopus minutus. Classification (NCBI taxonomy): domain Eukaryota; kingdom Metazoa; phylum Chordata; class Aves; order Passeriformes; family Paridae; genus Anthoscopus; species Anthoscopus minutus. The sequence goes on along the minus strand of VWYI01029867.1, from coordinate 305,361 downwards.
GCAATGCTCTATCCTGTGCAACATCTCTTTGAAGCCCCTGTGGAAAGCCAGCACTGTGCCTCCATTTTTATTGCCGTCTGGTTGAATACCTGGACACCGTTGTCAGAAGGCAGGGAAGAAATTCTGGATGGAGCTCATATATTCAAAGCATACACTGAAATTATGAAAATAAAACCTTATCATCATGCTTATTTGGCCCTCCAGGATTGGTCATCCTGGCCTGCCATATACATACATAGACACTGGCTCATTTTGAAAATAGGTCACAGCTCCCAGGCACCCTCATATTCAGGGTGAACATCTGTTCACATGGGTTTACCTGACAGCTCTGAGTGAAACCCCTATTCCTCTCTAGTCAATGTGATCAAACTCCATCCTGATTTTTCATGTTCCTTTACATTCAAAATCAACTTTTCTCTTCCTCAAGGTTTACTTTTTTTTCCCCACAAGACACAGGCATGACATAATCAAGAAATCCAAACTCTAGGTGCCTGACAAAAGATTTTCTCTGAAATACAGAACTACTTTATAGCAATCAATAAAGCACTAGAGTAAACCCATGCCTTCAGTGGAAATTCCTCCAGCTAAAATTGAGCTTAGCGTCAGCTAAGGTGCCATCACTGGAGGACTTAACAGTACACATCAGAGAAGAAACTGTTCTGTTATCATTGCACCAATTGCTTTTGTCTCTGGTTGCCTTTGAAAACTCCCATCTGGTAAATATTCCCTGTCTACTATCTGTTTCCATCTCCTTACACAGGAAAAGAAAGGACAATGTATGGTTTTAAAAGCTTACAGAACAGACCTATCTGCAAAATCTGCCTGTTGAGTACATGTAAAACTTCCCAGCAAAGTGAACTGATGCCATCAAATGGGAATAAACTTTGAATGGGAGGGTCTCAGACATATAAGACTTCTCCAATTTGTTCTGTTGGGTTACGTAGAAGAATCCCTGAGCTACAAGGAAGTCTCCAGAAACAGCACGAATCAAATGCTGTTGGTTCGAGCTCAGTGGAAGGGAGATTTCAGTCCCTTGAATGGTTTCATAATGCATCAGGGCACATCACAAGCGAAGGAAACAGTCTAGCAGAATTGCATTAATTTTCATGAACCCAGCAGCCCTGGAAAATCATGAAAACTGCAACATAATGAAAGCCTGGAAGGAAAAAACCTGCCCTCTTCTTCACTGCTGGAGAATCTGAATGTGGATTCCATCAAAGGAGAGAGCCGAAGAATCCACAGCAGGAAAAAAAATTAACCCTTTGGCTCATGGGACTGCAGGGTTGAGGAGTCACCGTTCTCCCAGTTACTCATCTGCCAAAAGAGATAAACTCCTGTATGAGGGCTGCCCATCTCTATGCAGTTAGACCTTAGCACTCTGCATGACACAATGAACTGCTGCCAGCAGGAATTAAAGAAGACATTTTCTTCTGTCTTCACAGTATTTATCTTCTGCCTTCATTTCTCAGGCCCTGTCACACTGATTTTAGTAGAAATGTGATGCATGTATTGGATTGATAATGTCCTAAATGGATGAATGATGCTTCCAACAAAACAATAATAGTTTCTTACTCTTATGTGAAGTGAAAAAAATCAACCCCAAGTGCAAACCCCTGTCAGACTGTAAATGAGCTTATCCTTTAAGATATTCCAATCTCCTGCATTTTATTCAAAAGTTGGATCTCTGAACACAAAAAGCAGGAATTGTCTACATATTACTATTCTTGTTACTAAGCAGAAGAATAACTTAATTCTGAAAACTATTGTAAGTACTTCAGGCTACTGCATTGTGAGGAAGTCACATCACTGAATGTAAACACAGGTTACATTCTGTGGGGCCACAAAGGTACCTTGGTTTCATTCCTACCTTTGCTGGTCGTGAAGCAGACAACTATTAGCTAACAGCAGTTGCTCTTCCAGGAGCTTTGCTGCCATCATCTCAGGGAACAAACAAAGCTCTTTTAGCAGGATAAAAAGCACAATATGCATTGAGGTTGTTGTTGCTAAACAAAAATAACCAAGCTAATTTCAGCTCCATTTAAAAGCATGGGAAATAATCATTGCTCAGTGAATGGGAAAAGGACAAAATCAGTACAGAGAGAAATAATTTGCAGGGTCGTGAGAGACTTCTACAAGCCATGAGTACTGAAACTATTTTTAATATTATTCAACAGTGCCATTTAAATATCTATTGCCTCATAGTACAAGGTTTTGGGAACCCTTCAATTTTAAGAATTTATATATATGTATATTCTTTCCATTTTCTCACCTTCATCCCTTACACAATAAACATTTACAATTAAACAAAATTATAATTGATAAAGCTTTGTTTGCCCAAGTGACTTACTCTCCTCAGTAAATTTAACCCCCTTGGAAGCACGCTGAGAACAGCTGATCAACACTGCACTGGGTGTTGTACAATTAGAGAGGAAGAAACATCACTGATTTAACTGGCATAATAAAAATTTTGCAGATGTGCAAGTCAAACACAGATAAATTAACAGACTTGCTCTAGTTTGTCTAAAGTGCCAGTCAGGGGGAAAGGATTGAAGCCACAGTTGCTGAGCCACTCTCCCACGCCTTAACCACAAAACCATTGTTTTTGAGATTTAGATCTTAATCACACCAGAACAAGCCCAGAACTACTTCATTGTCTCAGTGCAGCATCCCTAGAGATACCACTGTAACCCTAAAGATAATTTTGCTCAGAATGATCAGCATCCTGCTGACCACAGCCTACCTCATTCATTTTCTTCCCAGTCATGACATTTCCCATCTGCTGGCCTCCAGAACAGCTTTCTCAGGAGCAGAGTGCTGGCATTTCTCACTGCCCCTGCATTTCAAACAGAAACACTTCCCACAAACAGGTACTGGCCCTGAGATCCAGGTGCACAGGAGGGCCTCTTTTGACCTCCCACCTGCCCCACAAATCCAGAGTTAGACCAGACAGAGGATGACTTTGGCCACCTGGGCTACAGGAACGCCCTCAGGCAGGGCAGGATTCGCAGAGCAGCTGGCTTGTCTGCAGGTGAACCTCAGCGGTGGGATCACTGCCGCATTTCCACGGGAGGAGCAGCTACCCCGCAGAAGGGCTGGGCCGTCGTTTCTTCCCTCAGGCCGATTCCTGCTTTTCTGCTTTCAAAGGCCCTGAACAACGCTTCCCAGCCAAAGCCCTACTCCCTTTCACACACCAAACTCATCTGAGGACATGGGGCTGCCCTTCCAAAGCCCACCTTGACTGTGCTACCTGCTCTTCTCTGTCCCTTCTTCCTCCCAGCACTGCAAAACTCAGACAAGTCTGACCAGCTTCCCTTCTATCGCAGGTACCTCCACACCCTCCATCTTCCCTTCAGATGGTTCCTGGGCAGCTGCTCTTTATAGGACTGAAACCTGCTCACCTTAGAGCTCCTGCTCTGAGAAACTGCTGTACTTGCACTCTGCACTTGGGGCTATCGCCCTTCAAGGGCCTTTCCCCTCATAATCTTGGGACTGACCTCCTTTAGGGGGCTGTTCCCCTCTGGGCGCTGTTCCCCTCACGGTGCCAAAACTCACCATCTCTCAGGGGTGGGAGCCCTCTCGCCATCTCTGAGGCCCTCTGCCCCCCTCACGCTGCCAAGACCCTCCCACCATCTCTGAGGGTTTTTTGCCCCTCATGCTGACAAGACTGTGTCTCCATCTTTGAGGGCTTTTTGCCCCTCACGCTGCCAAGACCCTCCTGCCATCTCTGAGGGGTTTTTGCCCCTCACGCTGCCAAGACTGTGTCTCCATCTTTGAGGGCTTTTTGCCCCTCACGCTGCCAAGACCCTCCTGCCATCTCTGAGGGGTTTTTGCCCCTCACGTTGCCAAGACCCTGTTGCCATCTCTGAGGGGCTCTGCCCCCCTCATGGTGCTGCTCTCCCCTCCTCCAAGCCCATTCCCACAGGGTTGCTGGGGTGGGAAGAGCAGCCCTGGGGGAGAGATGAGGTGTGAGGCCCAAGCGCTGAGTGCTCAGGGAAAATGACCATGCATTTGTGTAATCTGATGCAAATGGATGTATATTTATGCAAATGTGTGTTAAGTAGATTCTTCTGATGCTCTGGCTCCAAATATTGGTAAGTGTGTGCTTATACCTATAAAATACACTAAAAACTCCCCTGAAAGCTGCAGTGACCCCATCGATGTGTTAATATACACACATACAAGGCACTGTCTTTATCTAAGACCAAAAAGTAAAGCATCCACAATTGTCTAAAGCTTTAATGAGGCTGTTAGGTGTATTTGACCAAGTTTTCTGGCCAAATTCCAGTGAGTATAATTATACCTCTACCTACCCCAGCTCTCCCACCTGGTAAAATGTTTTTCTGTTTTCTTCTGCTACAAGGTGTTAAATATCTACTATTACCCCAGACAGTAATACATGGGTTAGATGTTTCCTGTGTCAGGAATGTGCCTGTGCTAAAGCTGGGAATGTTTCAGGGAGCATGTGCTTCCCATCTCTGTGACTCAAAGGGAAATAGAAGGGTCAATTAGCTGCTGGCAATTTTAATTCATGTGATGAGTATTCTACTTCAACATTGCCTTGTCAAGGTGCCCAAAGTTCTTTCTCATTTGCAGGAGAGCTTACGTTCTAAGCCTAGAAATGTTTGTGAAATAGATTCGTAGCTCAATATGTATCTAATAACAACTGCATATATGAATGTATGGAAAGTGGCTCTGTAACCAGATAATCAATGGATGTTGTTAAGTTCCTGAATTAAGCTTGAGACAGAATTAAAGTGGTAAGGAAAAGCTCTGAAATTATCGTTTTGTTAAAGATATATCTTGAAACATTCTGTGAAACTGATTCAGCTATCCCTTCAGAGTTGGGATGGGTAGGTACTAATATTCAGAAAGTAGCAGAACTTTATGTGGCAGAGGATTACAAAAGTTGTGTTGAAGGTGGCATCAGCATGGCACAAACACTCTCTTCTCACAGAAGAGAACCTCTGTGTTGTCTCATAAATTGAAGTTGAAATAAATTGTAAACAATATTGAGTTGAGGGATTTGATCTGATTCAGAGTTGCAGAGCAAATATTAAATAGCCTAGAATGTGGATGTATGCCATGTTTTATATTCATAAGAGTGTGTTTCTATGTGCATTAATTTGGTCACATAATGAGTGACTAAAATCTTCCTTTTCCCCAAAAGCACTTTTAAAAATTGCTACTAAATTTCCAGATATTCCTATGTGCTCTCTAAAAGGAAATAAAAATGCAATTAGAGGGAATGCTAATTTCCTCAGGACTAGATCACACAGGAGGATGGATCATAGCTCTGTGTCTGCTACCAGTCTGCTTAGTGGGTCTGGGCAAATTGGCTCTCCATGCTTGTTTACCTTTTCTTAAATGGAGATAATGTCTTCAGCCTTTGGAAGACATTTTAAGACTTAATGGTGAAAAGTATTGTAGTAACGTTAGATACTATTAAGGGTGTTCAGAATTTTCATTTAGAATTTAAAAAGATAAGAGTGCAGACGTTAGAAATTAGGGTTGTACTGATAAGTTCAGATCCTGTGTCAAGCACTGTTTTTATTTTCCAGAATGGGTTACAGAGTAAACCATTCTGCAGTGTGTGAATTGCAGTTTTGTTTCCCAAAAAAAGAAAAAGGTAAATTGTTCTTTGTTTCTGGGAATTTCTTTGCTGTTTTAAGAAGATATGCTTTGGGTTATTTTCCTCAGGGTACAATTTAAATTACTTTTTTGTTCATTACAGATTTCATCTGCATATTTTCATTGTGTAAGACATTCTTCTAATTCAGAAATTTTTGCAATCAACATCTTACTTAGTATGTTTTAAAATAATTTTTTTTTCCCAGATTTTGAACTTTAATACCCTGAGAACATGTTTAAAGGAGCCAGAACCCACCTATTCCATTGGAACAGTCCTCCGCTGTGTAATGGAAATGAAGAAAACCAGAGAATGGTGTGGATTGCCCCAGGTGAAAGAGGGCTGATTTGTCTGACCTTCACTAGGTAAGCAGAAATTTCTGATTAGATCTATGGCACTTTCTTGGCAACTGAGTCAGGATTTGGTGTAAGTTATTTAACAATATTCTCACAATTTTCACACAGAATCACAAAATAATTTAGGTTAGGAAAGACTTCCAAGGTCATCAAGTCTGACCTTTGACCAACCACTTCATGACAGCTAGACCACGTCACTAAGTGCCATGTCCAGTTGTTTCTTGAACCAGGGATGGTGACTCCATCCCTAGGCAACCCCTTCCAATACCTGACAACCCTTCCTGTGAAGAAATTCTTCCTGATGTCCAACCTGAACCTCCCTTGGCAACAGCTTGAGGCCATGGTCTCTGCTCCTGTTGCTTGTTATCAGGCAGAAGAGGCCAACTCCCACCTGGCTACAACCTCCTTTGAGGGAGTTGTAGAATGCAATAAGGCCCCTCCCAAGCCTCCTTTTCTCCAGTCTAAACATCCCCAGCTCCCTCAGCTGCTCCTCCTAGGACTTACTCTCTAAACTCTTCCTCAGTTCCTTTGCCCTTCTCTGGACAGGCTCCAGCACCTCGATGTCTTTCTCACCGTGAGGGGCCCAGAACTGCACACAAGGTTCAAGATGTGGCATCACCACTGCCAAGTACAGAGGGTTTATCACTTCCCTGGTCCTGCTGGATGCACTCCTAGATGCCACTGGCCTTCTTGGCCACCTGGGCACACCTGGGCTTGTGTTTAGCCACTGTCAACCAGCACTCCCAGTTTTTTTCCCACTAGGCCACCTTACAGTCATTCTGCCCCCAGTGGTAGTGCTGCAAGGATTTCTTATCACCAAATTGCATTTTACTATGCCTGGAAATATTTAATATTTTTCTTAAATATTAAAGGGGGGCATAACCTGGAGTAATTTGAAGCTCAGCTTTTATGTTTTAAGAGAGTATACTTCTAAACTTGATGATAGCAAAATGAGAAGTTTGCAGATGTTTCCAGCATGTGCCATTAGACCTTGGAAGTCAGACAGGGCTATAAAGGAGCTGTGGTATGTGCACACATGTGTGTAAGGTTTTTACAACAAGTGGAGTTGGTCTCCTGGAACAGAAAAGTAAACTCTGCATTGGAGTGATGTAGCTGTAGCTCTCTGCCTTTGTGTGGAAAAGTCAGCAGGATCTGCAGCATTCCCTGGCATCCACACAGATACTGTGACCTCCTCAGAATCCTTCTCAGGGATTCTCACTCGAAGGCTGACAGGCAACTTGAATGCTGCAAAGATAATTTTGCTGGTTATTTACTAATTTTCGCAGTGACAAAAATACTCTTGGAAAAGTCACATTATTTTCTGAGATTTGTCTTGGATTACTGCAATGATATGCAACATATTAAAAGGATTTGCCTCATGTTGTGATTGGCTTCCATCCTGGCCAACACAGCAGGGTTTGAGCTTGGTTCTCTAGAATTAACAACTGTGAGCTGCCGTGGTGTGGGCTTCAGGCTCTAGCAAGCCCATGTTCTCTGGCAGGACACAAAGGAGTTTGGTAAAAAACGCTCACCTGAGGTTATGCCATGACACTTTGTTTCCTCCTTCCCCTACAGGTTTGTTCCTTAGACATTTTCAGGTATTTTACTCATGGAATTATGTTTTTCTGGGGTGTCATTTGTGGCAGCTGGGGTTGCTGGAATGGGGGAATGATTCATTTCAGAGGTTTTTAGTTTCTAGAGTTTAAGGACACACATGAGGTGAATCTATCAATCAGCAGCAGAAGAAAACACCACTGCAATAGTGCTGCTCTGCAGAATTGCACTTGGAGCACCTCTGGGATTCAGTTCCTTGGCCTGTTCTGTCGCATTACCTTGGGCAAATCACTACATCTCCATCTCTAGCCTAACACACCAGAACATTTGGCATAGGCCCCAAAGAAAAGCAATCATCTCCATAAATCTTCTGAGCTGTCTGCCTTCTGAAGGCATATCCCTCGTGGGCTAAAATTAGGAAGTGATCATCATGGATCATAAATCCACTGGCCTTGGCTCTGCATCTAACTTGTATCCAAAGCTGGATGCTGAGAGCTCAGTTTCGTGGTACACAGGGGTGTGGGTTCTCTGCACTTTTCAGCTCCAAGAAGCTGATTTCTCTGGGTCATATTCTTCCTTGTCTCAGTACAGGTTGCTCTTTAATCTCCCAGCCTCATTTTGTTTGTTTGTAAAATCCAGTGTGTACCTATTTGTTTGTGGAATGCACTGGATAGACCTAGAAAAAGAAGCCAGTAATGTTCTCTATTTAGTCATCTCCAGGGGCCCAGAAGAGTTAATGGCTGCACAATGCCTTAGCAAATGTAAAAATGCTTAGCTTCATTATATATTGATTTATGTGCAAGAAAAATAACACAAAATAATAAAACATACAAGATACTTAAAACTGACTGTGGGCAGAGGAAAGATCTTAAACCTAACCTTAAAACATAGTGCAAGTCATGTGAATGGAGTTAGGTGGGTTTCCCACCCAATCCAGCACAAATGGAAAAGGGTCCTATATTTGGAAGTAGCACAGGGCTCAGAGGGGGCTGTGTCTAGATGAGAATTCCCATGTGGAGACAGAGACACGAATTAAATTAGAATGGATATTAGAGCTCTGGGCCAGATTCACACCCTCACTGCAGCAAAGTAAACCAGAGGAACACCAGCAAATCACGATGTAACACCAGCATGAGTGAGAGAATCAATCCACAGGTAATCAGGGCAGGATCAGTGCCTGCCTAGGGTTTCATCCTGTGCTTTGTCCTAATTATGAGCAGTTTAATGGCATGCTAAAATACAAAACAGATTTATGAGCCATTGCCATCTCCCTCTGCATTGTTATACTGCTGACTCAACAGTACTTTTACTCCTTGGCTAGAAGGTCAGATTAGGTTTTAGTAAGCTAGGGCTGGGGTTTAAACTCAGAGGCTCACTGCCTCCCTGAATGCTGCTGCTAGAATAAATGCTAAACTGAAGTCCCATCTGCTCTCTCCATGTCCTGTCCAGATGGATATTTAAGATCCCACAGCACACCTTGAACAGTGGATAACTCTATATATCTAGCCAGAATTCTTCCTTCATTAAAATAGACTCAGACCAGCTTGTATTTGAAGTCAGCAGAATTACTTCTATTTTTTTTCTTGCAAAATCAGTATCTTTTCACACTGGAAATACTGAACCTAAATTGGGAAAGGAGTAATGTGTGAAATGAAGGAGGCAATGTTGATCATTGAAGAAAATAAGGCCAAAGACTGTGGTGAGATTACTGTGTGCTATTGCTTCAAGGTTATTAATTAAGTGCAGCATACCTGTATCACTGCACTGCCTTTTGGGGAAAAAAAAATGAAATTATGCACAAAGCATATGAGCCATAAGATTTCCTGGATTACCTCCTCAGTGTTGCCCCTAACAGACTGTAGGCAAGTTCTTTCATCTCTCTGTGTCTCAGTTTCATGACCTGTAAATAGCAATAGTAGTTATTTACTGTTTTTCAGCCTGGCTATGAAACTTGACCTACCACAGTTAACAAAGTGTTTTGGCATTCTTGTGGAAAGAGGAATGGGTCCAGCAGCATCTTCACTCAGAGCTGCTGATTGCCACAAAGTAGAAGGATGTCTCAAGAGAAAGATCACATAACACTTCTCTTGTTTCTTATATATTTCCTCACATCCACCCCAAGAAAGTCGTTCTGGTTCAGACTTTTATTTTTATACTTGGCAAAAAAATCACAATCACCTTTTAGCAAAACTTTATGGTTAAGTTTCTTCATCAATGTGTGCAGCTTTTTCCTCAGTAGAAACTTGACTTTCAGAGGAATGCTGCAGATTTGCTTTGCTCTCTGTTTTCATTGCCGCAGCTTTTTTCAGAGCAAAATTCTCACTTGCCTTAAGCAGGAATTTGCCTGAAGAGTTAAGTCAAGACCGTGGCACTAACCCATCTGAGAGGAGCTTGCTCATGCTCCTCTGAGAAGAGAGGCCATGCCACTGGTTACTGCATTAGCAGTAATTTGTGCCAGGGATCAGTAAGTTCTTTAGTGAATTTCTCAGCTTCCACCAGAGGAGATGTTGGTTTGAATAGGATTGACAGAGTAACTTTTGCCCCTTACATTATCTATATATTGCCATGGAGATTCTTCAGAGTGGTGACAGTAAAATAAAAACAACTTGGTGATAAGATTTGCTCAGTTCTTCTTCATGCTGGGATGCAGGCATGAAGTCAGGGGTCAGGCAGAAGAACCTCTTTCTTTTTGTGGGACATCAAGAGTATGCCATAGTGTTTGATACCTCCAACAGACTTATATCCACATCTATCCCAAAGCATTTTCTTCTAGGCTTAAGGCTGTTCAAAATATGCTGCTATTTTAGGGACAATGTGGGAAAGGTAGATGTGGCCATGACATCTATAACCCTCTGGATCCAACACCTGAAATCTCCTGATCTGGCTGATAGACTGTAGCAAGCCTGCTTCTCTTGGCATCAGCACCTCCCTGCTCAGTGCCAAAGCTGCAGTTCTGTAAACAGATCTCATCCTGGCATATATTATATTGCCATACAGGCAGCACTGTTCTAACTGATTAATAACAAGCAGCTTGATAGGATTTGGGGAGACACTGGAGTAATTAGTAAGATAAGGACAGGTTTCTTTGTGCTGCACTTTCACGGATGACAGAAGCTTTCCCCCTGAAGAGTTTCACTGATAAATCTGTATATAATAATATTAATAAAAAAAAGCTTTTTGCTAAAATGCAAGTTAAATATTCCTTTAGGGAATAAGAGGAAAGGAAATGTTCATGTCCTGGTACTGCTGGGAGGCCAGGAGAATGGAAGAGGAGAGGAAGCTGCTAGGAAAGAATCTGCTTTTCCTTCTCTGCTGACAGCAAGGTTTGGGATTTCATGTCCATACAGGTAGCATGGTTCATCTTGGCTGGGCTGGCCATCAGTTCTTGGAGCCTGGGCTGTCTATGCATCAGCAGTGCACAATATGCTCATTTCCTCTCGCAAGACAATGAGGTGAGTTGTCGTTCTAAACTGGACCCTTCTCTGCCCTTCCATGGAGTCACTCCCACTTATACTGATCTGGGAATCGACAACATACAG
>VWYI01029867.1:274452-284545 GCA_013399455.1 Anthoscopus minutus | reverse complement strand
AGTCAGCAAACAGAGCTGGGGTGAGGGTTGATTGGGGGAACAGATTCACGCCATGTGTAGCCCAAACAAGGTACCTGTGGAACAGCTCAATTTCTGTGCCAAAGATGAGACCTCATTGTCAGGTAGTTTTAAAAGCAGTTCAGATGCACAGGATTCCTGCCCTTCTATCTAAGCATATAATACTGCCATTTTTTGAAAAAAGCCCTCCTTATTGATTTTCATTTTGTGATAAACATACTTACAAACTTAGATAGACTTGAGAAACTGTAAGCCAATACCAACAGAAAGTATCACGAGGCTTATAAAATAGAGTGTTCCCAGATATTGTGGTTGAACTAATAAAGAAGCAATTCAGGATATAATAAAGCCTTGCAAACTTTGGCCATCAACTTCGGTCAGAAGTTTCACATACATGAACATCCATTGTGAATCATGCATATGATGACAATAATGTTTTTAATCTGTGCATCTCAGTGCTTTGAAGGTGTCTAAACATTTTACTGACTGGAAAATTGTGGCACGGTGTAACCAAGGGATTTGCCTAAGGAAAGACAGATAATTTCTGATATAATTAGGGCTAGAAATAAAGTCTCCTGATACTCCTAGCTTAACCATTAGACCTATTATCTCTCAAAGCCTAGTGTAGAGAAAATATCACAGCAGAACTGCTACACCCATTCTTCCTAAAAGAGCATTTACAGAGCCTAATCTTATTCTGCACCTATCTGGAGTGTCTCTTCCAGTTCCTTCTCTAAAGGATCAAGGATGGAATGGAAATTGAGATCCTTTCTCCTTTTCAAATCCTGCCTTTCTCCCCTCTATTGCGCTATAAGCCAAAGAGAGGCTGGTTTGAAGGTAAAAATATGTCAGTCTCACTGAAAACTCCACTCTGCTTCCCTGAACCCCAGGCAGGACAGGATATTGCTGCCCTATTGCAGGAATGATCTGGCACAGGCACAGGAAAATGGTCTGGATTCTGCAAAAAAGATTGCTACCAGAACAGAAAACCCTACAGCTTTCACTAAACTATGAGTCTGGCCAGAGACTTTTTGGCAAGGTGGGAGATATCAAGAAAGAAAATAATTAGCTGTCTGAAGGAAAGTAGTAAGTATAGTCTCACCTGAATGCTTATGTTTTGTTTCAAATATTTCCACGTCCATGACCTTTCCTTATATTGCCAGCATCATTACTTAATTTTGCCTGTGTCCAGCATGCAGTCTCTCCCATCAGTTTGATGCATAGACCATGTTATGGCTGGTTGTGGGTGGCAGGAGCACTGGAGAGGGAAGATGTGATTGGGCTGTGCTTGTTTTTCAGTGAATATCACTTGGGTGATTTGCCTTCAGCGATGGGGTGACACCCAGCAAAAGGTGGAATGTGTTTAGAGGGCAAGAAAAGTAGCTGAGGTGGTTAAATGCAGAATGCATTCACCATCGTGTGCTGATAACCTGTGTTTAGCTGAGTCTTTTCTCTTTCATGCCCCCCTTGCCCAGGACACAGGGGGAGGGCCTGATACACCACTGTTCTCACTGCCCTTTTTGCTACACTTGACAATTCAAGCACTTGCTACATTAAGCCTATGGGCACGCATGAATCATGAGCTACCTTGGCCGTAATTCCAGGAGCTGTGGCAGATGCCTGTCTTCTGGAAAAATGTCACAGCCACCCACAGCCCATGGAAGAATTAACCTTGGGAGATGCATGGAATTGCCTTAGAGACATGTGCAGTGCATCTCCTCCAGCTGTAATAATGTCCAGCATCTCCTTCAGAGAACACATCTTCTGGGCAGCACCTCTTTGCAGGCTCCCTGCTTAGCCCACATTTCAAGGTGTGCTTCAGAGGTGATTTGACAGGTTTCTGTGTTCTCCTTGCCATATTAACATAGAGCATCATGGCAATATGTTGCATCTGCACAAACTATGATTCCCCATCCTTTATCTTGGAAGTAAGGAGCTCCCCAATCTCTTTTTGATTTTTCAGTGTTTGCTGCAGCTGCCTGCTTTTGCTCTAATGCTAACCAGGATTAACAGGCCAGAGATATTTTCCTGTCATTTTGGAATAGCCTGATTGGTAGCACTGAGAAGATCAAAATGACACAAGAGACAGAGACTCTTCCTTTAAGGGAATATTTCAGATGTGGGAACAGAGAGGAGGGGAGAAATGGAACACTGGGGAGGAGAGAGAAAAAAAGAGAGAGAATTTGGCTTGGTAGAATCAGGAAGACTGCAGGAAAGATCATGGGGATTTGAGGAAAGACAGCGCTGTCACCTCATCTTTGGACTAAAGAGCTCAGTAGGGCAGGTGAGAAAAGAGAAAGACAAGTAATTGGATGGAGGTGAGAAAAGAGAAAGAAAAATGAGTAACTGGATGGAGGATGCAGAGGGTAAGGATACACCTGCAGAAGGAAAAAATGAATAAGGAAACAGTATCTTAAAACACAAACAAATTCACAAAGTTTAGTTTATACCACAATATCAGGAGGATTATACTGCATTGACTTCTACAGAATAAGCAGCACGATAGATTTGGATCATTGAAACGCCGGATGTTTGGGGGCCACCTGCATGTGGCCAGAAAAGGCAGCCATGGCCATGTTAGGATGTGTCACTGGTACTAAAATATGCATGGTGAGAAAGAAAGCAAGCTGGCTTGTACACAGGGAACAGCTGTGCAGAAACTGTCTCTGTAGCACTATAGAGAACCACCAAGACCTCTGTTTGGGAATGTAAAGAGTCTGCTTTGTAAACCCAGGAACAGAGGCATGTTCTGATTTAGGGCTACTGCAGTTCTGCCTTGATGCTTACCACTTCTACCTCGAGGGGAAAAAAACAAGTGCCAGAATGATTTAAAGACAGAATATCAACCCACACTGCTGCAGGCCTGCTTTCCACATTTTGTTGCTTTTATAGTTTTAGCTCTTGTTCCAAAAGAAGGACTTCTGTGTGTGTGTGTCTGTGTCTCTGTGTGTGTTTCCTTCCAAAATTCATACGCACAATTGATGACTGGCATTCTTAAGACAGATATTAGTAGAAGTTTTTGGAATTTTATGAAGCATACCATCTCTTACCTTCCCCCTGTCAAAAAAGCAACACTTTGTAGGGAAAATTTGCTTGTCTAACTTGATTTTTTTCTATTGCTTTTCTTTCAATCATTTTCATTCCAGCCAAAGTCAGAAGGGGGAAGACAATCTGGAATATCAGGCACACCTCTTCAGAACTGCAAGACCTTTGTACGGCCCCTCCTTTGCTACCAATGTTTGATGTGTGGAAAATTGTGTTAGGTGCCCCACATCTCAGTTTCCTAACTGTAACGTGGGAATTACACTTCATGTTATCTCGGAAGTGGTGGGAAGAGAAATCTGTTAGAGATGTGAGATGCTCAGACATTATGGTGTGGAGATGAACGTCAGGCAAATATGCAAACTGGAGGCCTCCAGATCACTCTTCATGGATTTTTTTTCAGACCCATATGTGGCAAACAAGTATCACATTCACAACCTCAAGGGAGGACACACAAGTCCAGATTTCAGAGTGGGTCTTTAAACAGATGTAGCAGTTTAGGATGACGGCTGTAGTGTGGCAGTAAAAGAATTTGGCTTTATGGGCAAAGAAGCACAGAGCAGTGCCAATGTCTTTATTTGAAAAACTCCCTGAGACATTGCTAACAGAGATTTTCTGTGAAATCAGTTGCATTCACAACCACAGAATGTTATGATCTGGCACAAAAGTTTTTATAGCTACTCAAATATAATAGAGGAATCCCAGGCTCAGGCCTATAAAATCTTTTATAGAAAAGTCCTCCTTTACAGATTTCCTTTGTATAATTCCTGCAAATTGGCAGCTATTTCTGTATCAGTTGGGCTTTTAAACGTTATGCAGGAATGTTGGTGATGTTGTTCTGAGTGCAATAGGGCCTATTGATAAGATTATCATTTTTTCCCTATTATTGAAATCTAATTAAAATATTGTTTGGGGGAAAAATTTGGAAACACATGGATGGAGTTTAAATAATTACAAGTCACAAGTTTAGTTCCAGAGTAAAGTGCTTTTTTTACAACGTTCTTCTTTATTCTGTCTCCCAGCTATGTTGCAGCACGCTCTTTGCTGTTTTACAAGCTGTAACGTACAATGATGGTCATTACTATTCATAGATTCATAGAATTTAAGATGGCAAAGGATGATAAGATGATCTAATCCGACCTCCTGCTTAGCAAAAACCAGACATTTCATCCAGTTACCCTTGTATTGAGCCCAGTAACTTGTGTTTGACAAAATTGGATCTTCCAGAGAGACATCTACTCTTGATGTGAAGAATTCAAAAGGCAAATAATTCCTGGATAGTCCTTCCAGTATTTAATCATTCTTACAGTTAGAAACCCCTCAATTCTGTACCTTGTTTCTAATTTGAATTTTCCGGCTTTAAATTCCAGCCATTGGCTCTTGTAATATGTCTTTTTCCACTAGATTAAGAAGCCCTTTAAAAATCCCTGTGTTCTTGGGATAAAGGTACTTATAAATCTAATCAAATAACCTGTAGGTCTTCCTCTGAATTTAATAATAAGAAAAATGTATTTACTTTGAAGAAGCATTTATAGGCCCCAATCACAGGGCAAGGCCCTGGGGAATTGACAGTTTTTAGGGCTAATTTTCAGGAAACTGAGGTTCACTCCTATGTCACAGATTTCTGGCATGTCCTTGGGCTTGTCACCCAACTTCATTGTTTCATAGGTTCTCACCACCAAGATGGAACTCCTATGAATGTGTATATACCACAAGTACATATTCCTTCTCAGTAAAATGATGGGGGAACAGTATTAATCGCTGTGCTGAGCACAGGAGAAGCACTTAATATGATGACAATCCTAAATCATTGTCCAACTAAACAAAAAAAAAACCATCTCATGTTCAACATGGGTCAAGGTTGAGTATCTCCTGCACTGAACTCTGAAACAAGTGTTGATTCCTATTGTGCGGTAACCAGGTTTTAAATAAAAGCAATAGTGAAGTGTGACTACATTAGGTAACTGAGTGCAATGTTGTGTGACTTGTCATGATGCTGACCTCAGCTATTTCACCCCTCACATCGTGCAGAAGTATAATTTGGAACCCAAAGATAAATGATTCAATGGCAGTTGACTTGGAGTTAAATTGACTGACTGAATGCTCAGTTTTTATTTTTTGTCACACAAGGTCTACCTTGACCACAGGTACAGATAAAAACTGAAAGGGAAGAAAACTCTTTCTTCAGCTGTTCCAGCAGTCTCCAAAGTGATGGTTGGACTGTACTCCATTTTACAAGCCATCCATCAGCCCTTTGGCAATGAGGCTAGGTCTTTACAGAGCCGGAAAAATTTGAAGTCCTGGATTGGACTTTGCATCTCTGTACTAATGGTAAAAAAAAAAAAAGTTCTTAAGTCAACAGGCAAATCCCAATTACAGTTCCAGAGTAGGCTTCCAGTCATGCCCAAGGCTTCAGTAATGTGAATACCACCTAGAGTAATTGTGAGACTTGCCAGTTTGAGATGGAGTGCATGTACTTCATGGACTGTCTAGGAAAGGTGTATAGTACAAGATGATAGTGCTGAAGGAATTGGTTCCAGTTCTGGACTCAGATCAAGCCTTTGGCCTGGCAAAGTTTGGGCAAAGAACCTTTATGCTTCTCTAAATGCAACTTTGTGGACTCTGTAATGTCAGGCCAGCAAAGGCCCTGAAACATGCAGGTAAGTGCCTCTTGGAGACAGCTGGGAAAGGATTTTGGAATAGTTTTAACCTTGTCCCTGTGCTTTCCCCCTTTCCTGTCCATATTAGTGTCCGCAGAACAACTCTTTGCTCTTACTTCCAGGTTTTTATTTGCTCTGGATCAAAAACTCCACAAATATCCATGATGCTGTTTCCTTATTTCTTGAGCTTTTGAAAACAATGTGGCTCTCTATGACTTGTGGCAAGTGCAACAACTGCTTCTTGTGCATTTGTCAATATTAAGTGTATTCTTTTCTCCCCTTTCTGAAACAACGACATCTGCCATCAAGCAACTCTGTACATGATTAGCTGAGGAGCTCAGTGTTTAAGAACCTGGAATAAGAGCAAACCTCTGAAGTCACAATGTGCATTAGCTGTTATAATTTGCTCACTCTTAATTACCTCTTCCTCTTATTTGTCTGTCTTTAATAGTATGCCAACAACATCTTCCAACCTCTCATTCAGCAACAGATTTGTCAAGACTATAGGTATTGTTTATTTACTCCAGCATTTGCATATTTAGCCATGGGGTGCACAACTGCACTACTAATTACAAAAGTGTGGATCTAGACTAATTCCATTAAAAGGAATATCGGGTTTAAATTGTTCTGCTGACTACCATTCATGTACCAAAACAAGTACTTGTGCCAATCTGCCTAAAGTTGAAGTTTGTGTCTGGGGATGCTGACTGCCCTTCATGGGTAATCCTGTGCAGAGCAGTGCTGCCTTGGCCATACTGGAATCTCAGCTGCCCCTCAGGAATGCAGAAGCAGAGGTGCTTCACTGTAAATTGCCAAGAGGGAGAAAGGAGTATCATTGCTAATTCCTCTGGTCACTCTGGCTGCACAGAGGGCATGAGCTTTGCTAGGACAGTGTGGATGACTGTCCCTTTTCATCAAAGCACTGCATGAAAGCAGAGGCTAGGGAAGGCCAAACCTGGTGTTACCTGAAGGAGTAAGGAAAAAAACATGTCCATGCAGCAGTTACTGACTGCAAAGGTTTGCATTTTTCCTGAGGAACTATCAGTCAGGGAAGAGTTAAACTGACACCTTCTCTGGCATCCACCTGCATTCGCAAATAAATCAGCCATAAGAACAACTTAGACAGCTTCCTCCTACATGGTGTCTCCACTAAAAGACGTGGGAGAACAGCAGTGGTGCTGCCTGTTTTGCTGCAGCCCTGTCGGTATTTCAGGTATTGTGAGGAATTTCACCGGGTCCTGCGTAGATTATGGTGCTTTCAGTGCAATGTTAGGCTGATTCTGAGAACTTGCACTGACATATCACAAGCTGCTTTGCTGGAGATGGCTTGACTGCATGTTCAAGCCCACATTTCTGGCTTGGTGGTGCTTGGTGGTACTTGGTGGTGCTGCAGGTTAGACAGTGTTTCAAGCAGTCCACAGTGTAGCACCTGCTGCAGAAAATATGAAGGAAAATCTATGTAGCAATGCTGTCTTACCTGTTATTCTTAACAGAATACCAGCTGGAAGACTATTCCAATGATTTGCTTCTCTCCCTTTTGGGACAGCATTGTTTTTGAAAATTTTTGCCGTGTATTTATAATACATTATTTATACCGGTTCTGGATGTGACTCTTATGCTGAGCTTGGAAATTGAACTTGCAGCATTTTTAGGTTGAGCAGTAAAAGGAAGCTGCTGATGAACCTGTACACATATGTGCCCCAGGAAAAGGGGTTTGGTTGGGAGGTGACAGGGTTAATCTTACAGCACACAGGAGTGAATCAACTTTTTTGTGCCATGTATCTTGACTTACTCCATGATTATGCCCCTTTAAATTTAAGACTGTTTCCAACCAACTTACTACTAGCCAATGTATCCGTGTATGGACTGCAGACATTGCAGCAATAAGTACTAAACAGTCAAAAACATTTGAAATGGCAAAGTAAAACAACTTCACAGAACTAAACCAAAATGTCCATCTCAGCAGTACAGGACTGTTCTCTACAAGCAAGCAAGCAAGCAAGTCTTTACTGTTAACAAAAACAAACAGCCACATTTGAAAGTAATTGCTTGACATCTAGAGATCTGCTCCTACTGTAAGACCACAAGATCAAATTCTGCTCTGAAGGTTATTGGTATCAAACAAAACAATTTTGAGGATTGTTACTGGTATCAAACCAAAACAACTGTAAGCATTTTGGAGAGCCACATCTCAAGGAAATAAATCACTCCTGCTTTTCCCAGTGTGTTGGGTCGCTGTGCCTGTGATGGGGAATTGCTCTGTTCACACTCACAGCTCAAGCACAACAGGCTGGAGCATCCAGCACTGGGGCTGCTGCATACATGCCATACATTTGCAATTGTAGAGCAGCCAGCTGCTGGATGCCAGGCATTTGGAAAAGTACTTGATAGCCATGGCAATACACAGTTGTGTCCCTGAGCTTTTCTTACAGGACAGAGGATCAGATTGCATAATGCAGAAAAATCCCATATTATAGAGGATACCTGGCAATGGCAATGTTGCCTTATAGACCCTGGCTATCCTGTTGGAATGGGAACTGAAAATCTGGACCCTGTGCGCTCATATCTTGAGTTAAATTGTATCTGTTAGACGGACGCTAACCCAGGTCCTCTGGGAAAGAAAGTAGGGATGTAACAGAGAACAGAATTTGTCTTTCAAGAGTTTGGAAAGCCAAATTCTACACAATGCAGAGTGTTTATTATCTGCTGCTGCCTCTGCCAGCAAAGGACAAGCTGTTTATCCTATTGTCGCTCTGTTTCCCATGTATACACTAGAGATTATCCACTTACCACTGCTGAAACACACTTGGAGGTTGTAAACTGGAAACTTCTGGATGACAGGTCAGTATTTGTGATTTTGACTGTAACAGCCCATGCAAACCTGGTTTAAACTGGCAGGTGCAGTTGAAATATAGGATGCAAAACCAATCCATGTCCTGAAGAGTGTGCAAAGCACAATTCTAGTCTGCATGTGGTACAGAAGCTAGAGAGGGAATACTGACGTATTTCTTAATAATTTATTGTAGCATTAAATTACTGTGCATATTCATTTCTATGTTGAACATATCAGGTCAGGGTCTGATGTTTTTGCAGATGTTTTGGGTTTTCCTGCTGAGTTCCAACATGAATTGGGAAAATGATAGTGTTTTTCTGTCTCTTTGAAAAAATAATTGTTTCTGTGAAGTAGCTTGAGCTGGAGTCAATGCATCAAATCCTGAATGTTCCATCACTGCTCCTCTCTGAAACTCATGGTGTGCCTGGATGTGACCACATGAGTTTAGATGGCAGTCTCAGTGCTCCTGGGGTAGCCGGGAGGCTGAGTCTGCATCGGCGTTACTCCCAAATGTTTCCTTTAAGAAGCAGGGTGGAGACAATTCCGTCCATCAGCAGAAGAAAATCTCTCCTAAAAAGGAGGGCACGGAGCGTTTCAGACAAGCAGCCTCTCCCTATCAAAATCCATCCCTCTTCCCAAGCTGAAAGGCTTTTAAACCTCTGTGCTGGAATCCAAACTGCCAGGAGCCCCTGTCCTGCCACTGCTGCACTGTTACTGTGGGTAGGACCAAGAAGCCGTTGCATCTTTAAATCACTTATGCCTAATTTGTGGGGCTTCTCCTTGAGAGATCTGGCCAGATCTGGCAACCTTCCCAACATGACACTTTTTTGGAGTCAAAGAGGACAAGGTGGTGCTACTTACACATTGCCTGGCCCCTGATTGTCCAGATTTAGGCTATCTGGGGAGGAGAGCATGTGAACAGTGTTCCTGCCTCAGCCTTTGCCAGCTGTCCCTGCCTTGCCAGTGGTCAGCTCCTGTGAAGCCAAACAGCCTGGGTTTGAGTTTAGGGAAGATGAAATAGTATCTGCAGCTATCCAGATGACAGCATTTCAAAATCCAGGCCTTCCAAAGTCTGGCTCAGAAACCCTGTCAATTTGGGGGCAGGAGTTATTAATTCCGTTATTTTGAAATTGTAGTCTGCCCTCCTACCACACTCAGGAACGCTCCCTAAAGTCATTGTGCGCTTAAAAAAAAAAAAAAATCATACATAGCTACTATTATTATTAAACATAACTGGAGAATCCCATACGCTGCCGTGCCTCCGGGAGGTGGCCCCGAAGGGGAACGCGGTACCCGGGCAGGGATGGCAGTGACAGACGCGCTCGGAGGATGGGCAGGAGCCGCGCGGTCCCTCATTGCTCGGGGCGGGGGAGATCCGACAGCGGGGCAGTGCTCGGGGCGGGGGCAAGCGTGGCGGGGATGGGTGCAGAGAGTCCGGCCGGGGCGCGGGCTGCGCAGCCGGGGCTCCTCAGCCCGGTGCGGAGCCGGGGGCGGCGGGAGCGGCGGGGGGCGCGGAGCCAGGCGCATGCGCTGCGGAGCC
>VWYI01029867.1:100168-273995 GCA_013399455.1 Anthoscopus minutus | reverse complement strand
CGGACCCAAAGTTGCTGGAAAGCACAAACTTCCCCGGCGGGTGCCGGTCCGCAGGGCGGCTGTCGGAGCCTTAATGTGGCGAGAGGGGGGAAAGATCAAAAAGGACTTATTTTCCAACCCCCCATCCTCGTTTCAAGAACACACTATTGTACCCACAACCGGCCGTGCCCACCGGAGTTTGAGCATAAAGTAATAATAGCTGGATAGTTCCACAGGCTATCCGAGCTGGCGGGTCTTCCTCTCCCTCCCTCTGGAGCGACTAAAATTGACTGTAATCTACTGAAAGAGAGTCGGAAAGCAGCTCTTTTGGGTGAGGGGGTGGGGGACTGGAGAGTCGCTGCGGGAAGGATATAAATAGATTTTTTTTTTTAAGAAGAAATTGCTTTAGAAGTTAATGTTTGGGAATATTTGCTAACAGGGATGGCTCTCTTGCCTACCGTGGTAACCCTTAAACCTGTCCCTCTCCACACATCACGGGAAACCTTGCTGAGATGTATTTTAAGAGGCTGTCATCTCTGTTATGAATTGATGAGGTTTGTTGACACAAAACTGAAAAAAATCCAAACGATTCAAAGTAAAGGCTGACACCGTGTCCTTACAGTCTGCATTTCTGAAGGTGGGGGAAAGATTTCAATGACATAGAGTTAATAATAGCAGTGTTGCCCTTAACTTCGTGCTGCCCCAGTGGATGTGCACTGCTTTATGTCACAGTTGTCTTGTCATTTGTGATTTGCTTAAGAATAGGAATACATTTCATATATATGTATGTGTCATAGGAAGTATATTTGAAAGCCTTTTAGATTAGTGTCTTTGATCTCACAGTACATTTCTGCAAGCATGTAGTCGGGCCTTCTGAAAAGAAGGCTTAGCAGCAGTAGAAATAGTGTTGTTTATTTGGGAGAGCTGTAGCTTACTGTGTTAATATCTGCCTTCACCAAAGGCATGGTTGTTTATTCCAAAATCCTTCCCATTCAGATTCTTTCTGGATTCTTTTAGGGCATGTATTCATATTTTTAAATATCTTTGACCTTTGAGAGTTGATGGGTTCCCTTTCCTTGCTGTCACGTAAATACAGAAATTCTTCAGAATGAGACCCTGAGACATGTCTACCTACAGGGGGAGGAGAGGAAAGGGAACGTGCCAGTTCTCCTCCAAGTACCACAGCCTTGTGGTCTGATCCAGCCTTGCTCTCCCATGAACGATCTCTGCTTCCGTGAGAATGCCTAAAGAAGCAAAGGGGATTCTGTACATAATGAAGCACAGCTAAAGTTTGTGGGATGTTTTTGATATTTCAGCAGCTTTTCATGGATTCCAAGTTGTTGCATTCTTACTAAGTTCAGAACACAGTATCACTTCATAGAATAAATTTCTTTTGGGTACCAATTTGTGAGTCAAAGCTGTGTTTTCTTTCTGGCTGCAAAAAGTTTTTATGAGAAGGCTCCTCTACCGAGAGGGACATAAAAAGGCTTGTAAGTTGTAAATGATGTGCTTGCATTCCCTCACTCTATTATCTATGTTATTCTAATAAACTGTGCCAGCTTTTTAACCAAAGCTGTTTTATTCCAATTAATTTGGAGGGGTTTGCTAGGATAGATTTTTGTTAGCTCTGTGCTCTCTTATCTGAGGTTTTATCAGAGTGGGCCTGGTCCTGCACTGAATGAGGCAAGATAAGCAAAAGCTGAAGCTGCTGGCAAAGATCCATCATTTCTTGCAGATATAGAGGAATGGTCCTGAAAAGGCCACTAATTCTGTGTGTGTGCCTCTGGTGGGAATCAATGCTGTCTGGCTGCATCTGGAGAAGAGACACAAGGGATGCAAGACCTCAACCTGACCTGATACCTTCTTCCTTGTTTGGTTCCCCTGGTGACCTGTTCTGTGAACCCAGAGAAGAGAGGAGTCACGAATGGATATTTGATGATGATGCACAATTGCTGGGCAGTAGGTTAATGCTGTAACCTGTGGGCTGAAATGCCTGGCGAGCTCTGCCCTAGGGCTGCTGTGATTGTTTATTTCTTGGGAAGGAAGTACTTAATGTAAGTAAAGAGTGCAATGGTAACTGGCACCAAGGCTTGAACAGTCCTCTGTAATTGACTGTTCCTCCCGAGTAGTTACTTGCACTCTTCTTGTTTTAAAGAGGCTGGATATAACTTAAATTTTTTGGGCAGATTTACCGGGAGCTGAGTTGAGCTGATGAGATGGGCTGCTGAATTCTTCCCATTACCAGCTAATTTTCTCCTACCTTGGACAATGCACCCTTGTGAATGATTCAGAGCATTGATTAGAAACATGTTTGTCTTTAGAGGTTTTCTCTGTAAATCACTGAAGTCATCCTTTACTACAGGACTCTCAAAAAGGAGGCTGCTTTTTTAAGCAACCCCCCGAACTGTTTCATTCTGGCAAGCAGCAGACTGAACGATATTTTGCCTAAGGGGTGGGGAAAGGAAGAAAATAAAGAATATTTTTGGGTTTTATTTTTGTTTACAATTGTATTAATTATTGTCAGTGTGTTGATTCTTGGTTCTGTCCCTGATAAATCGCTAGTGTTCTACATTATCTCTCTCCTCCCGGGTAGCATGGTTTTAATCATCTTACGCTGAGCTAAGGAAAGCTCAGCTCAGCCAGTTGTCCAAAGGGGAATTTCTCATTGAGATTTAGAAAGCAAAATCCCAGATTGGAACAAACCCATTGGGGCGGGCGTGTTAGGTGATGGCCACTGCCTGACATTTTAGGAATCATCACGTACAAGGGTGTGCATCTATGCGGGCAAAGGGATTAATGGCTGTGGAAAGGCAGGCTGTTGGTTGCAGTTAATTTTTCTTTTAAATAGTAGACAGAGGGATTCCTGTGGCAGCATGGCAACAGCCTCTGCTTGAATTTCTGAGCAGTTTGATATGAGATAACTGAAAGCCTGGTCAGTCAGGGAGTCCTGTACCATTGCCTCACATTAGTGGAGATTAGTGGAGATGTGAGTGCTGGGGAATGTGGCTGCCAGTGCTGCAACTGGGGAGCAGAACAAACCCCCTCCTCACTTTCCAGCAAGGCTTTTTGTCACTTGGACTTGAAAGAAAATTGCCATCTGCTAGAGGGTGGCGAGCCATTTGCTTCTTGTGAGGAAGCAGGTGTGTGCAGAATTGCTGCGTGTCTGCTTGGCTTCATCGCTGCTCTGCAGGGCATCTCTGACCAGGCAGCAGAGGAGAAAGGGATGTCTGCAGGGGAAAGTGCCAGTGTAGGGTCCAGGGTCCAGTCCTGCTTTCCCAACAGGTTTAGCACTTGTCAGATGTAGACAGTTTTGGGCAGCAGGCTGGAGGTGTTGCCCCTGTTCCTGTCACATAATGAGCAGTGGAGATTCCTGCTCAGAGCAGTAACTCTTAATATCTTCCCATCACCACTGGAAGGTGGGCATGAGGCTGCCTCTTCCAAATTAGTTGCTTCTTTGTAGCAGATTTTGATTTGTACTTGTCATTTCACTCCAAATGAGGTT
This sequence comes from Anthoscopus minutus, assembly GCA_013399455.1. NCBI lineage: Eukaryota > Metazoa > Chordata > Aves > Passeriformes > Paridae > Anthoscopus > Anthoscopus minutus. The sequence goes on along the minus strand of VWYI01029867.1, from coordinate 270,514 downwards.
AATGATGCTGGTAGTGATAGCACATCTGGGCTAGCAGGGCTTGAAATAAATAACTCTATTAGGACTGGATGCTTTTAGGGTTTGCAGAATGCCATGTAGAGGAAGCTCCTTCCCTTGTTCTACTGACCACCTGCTGTGCAGTCAGAAAATCTCTTCCAATTATGGTTTTGATGCTTGGCATTGGAACTCGTCTGGAAAGGAGCAGAGAAGTTGGGAGATGGCCCTGCTTGTCTTCTGCTGTGCTTCGCTAAGCAGAGAGACAGCTCCCTGGGAGGGCAATCTACCACCAGGAGTGACTGACAGATAATGGCCCTCAGTCCCTTTGAGGGCTGAGCGGCCTCTGTGACAATTTGTACTCGGCGGCGGCATAAATACCCAGTGTCCCTGCAACAGCCCTGTGCAAGCTGTGCTTAGTGGCAGAAACCACTCTGAGGTGTACAGAGGCACCCTGAACTTTCAAGGGGTAAAAGAAGAGCCTCACAAAGAGGAACAAAAGTTTTTGAAAAGTCGTTTTCAATGTTCCGTGCTATTTAAAAACAGATTTCTCCATTCCCGAGTGCTTCCTGCTCAGTTCTCCCATAGGGAAAGAGCAGAGCATTGCTGCTTTCTTGCCTGTGACACCTCAACACTATAACCTGCCTGCACTCATCCCCTTCAAGACTGTGGTTTCAGGAGTTCGTGTTTTTCAACTGCATACTTTGAGAAGCTGTTAACTGAAATTCTGTCGAGAAAGTGTGCGAGTTCCCACTGAAATCAATAAGGCTCCTGCACACAGACCTGAGGGTAGAAATGGGCTCCTCCTTGGTGTTTGACAGGTAGAGTTCAGCAGCTTTGTGGTAAAGAAGCTTTGTGTGTGTTGTTTTGTGTGTGTGTGTGTGTGTGCACGTGTGCAACAGCCCCTGAAAAGCTGAAGGTGGTTATGGAGGGTAACCAGATAAACCTGAACGTTTATCCTTGAACGAGCTTCCAGTTGTTTGGCTGCAAAAGCCATCAGATGGGCTCTCGAGGGCTTGCATGCTGGGGCATGTGCACGCTGCAACATGGAACATGTGCACAGCTGTACGAGTCACACAATGCTTTTTTCAGCCAATGAAATACTTAAGATGAAATAAAAGCAAAAGTCATTACCAAGCAACAAACTTGAGTGAAATATTCAGTAAGGATGGTATCTAAATGCTTTGGTATTTACTTTTCTAGGAGCCTCTTGAAAGCAAAATGTGTTTTGTTAGCAAAATTATTTTTCCTCTCTGGGGTGTTGGTAGTAGTTTGTTGTTTTAGAGCAGTTGCTGTAATCTAGCCTTCATCCTCGAGTTTATTATTGCTAGGTTGCATGGGGAATGGGGTTGTACAAATTGTTGTTCCTGGAGAGTCAGTTTCTGTCAACAGGCTATTGACATGGTTTTCTTTAGGTCGAATTATTTGATCTTTTGCAGAATGCATGTAGATTTTCTTCATTACTTCGACTGTTTTCCTGCAACCCTCCCCATTCTGTCTCGGCCATTATATTTTTTCGTCATAAATGCAGTAAGAAATAAAAGGTGTTTGTGCAGACCGAAGGATTCATTCTTGCTCTGTAAAGCAAAGTCTTTCTCACATTGACTGATGCGTGAGTGATAGGGATATTTAACCAGATGAGCTTGTGACGGGTGAAAGGGCTGCAGGGCGAGAGACACAAGGATCTGAACGCGGTCGGGCCAGACAAAGGGTGCACGGTCTGTGGATTCTGTATCTATTCATTAACTCATCGCAAGGTCGTTATCCTTGCTCGTGATTAGGCTACCGTACCACCTCCTCGGAAGCTGCTTCTCAGTCTGGTGGGGGCCGGTGCAGGAGCTGTTGTACAGCACAGCTTCTCCCAAGGCTATGTGAAACTGCCTTTCAGGAGAACCAGGATCAATTCTCCTCCTGCACGTCTAGTTGGGACTGAGAACTCCAGAGGAGATAATTGCTGACAGCAATCAGATTGGGTGTTAAATGCCATATAAACCATCTAGGTCAATAATGATGGTAAAGCCTTGGGCACAGTTGTCAAAACAGCAGTTGAGTTTGCCTATCTCTTTGTGCAGTGACACCGCTGATTGTGCCTAGAGTTAAGCGCAATAAATACAGGATGCAACATGATTTTTAGCTCTGGTGTATGTCAAAATCCCTGAAGTTCCTGCAGTGAAAAGGAGTTCTATAATAAGAACGTCTCTTGACTCCCTCGACCTTGTTCCTTCTTTCATTGTCCTTGAAGAGTAGGGATGGAGCTGTGCTTTCCATGGACTAGGCTGGAGCTACCAGTGGGTTTCTGTTAGGAGTCCCCTGAAGCCCTGGGCAGACTTTAGGTATCCTTTGCTTCTGCTGGTGTGAAAACCGTTCTACTCTTTTTCCACACTTGGGGAATTCCTGAATCAATATGGGTTGTGCCTACAGTGAGTATCACTATGATAGAAAACCCGGAGCGATGCAATACAAAAGGCACGTTCATTTACCTGACAAAGGTTGTCTATCTTGAATTATTTATGAGGTTTCACAGCACACTAGTAAATTTTGTAAAAGCAATGGAGTCCTGGTAATGTGAGCCTCTTCACTGCAGCTTCCGTAGTGGAGTTGTTCTGAGGGATGGAGGAGGAGGAGGAAGAAATAGGCAGCGAGTGGAGGGATAGAGAGAGACTGCTGTTTTCATGTGCAAATGATGAGGTGTGCAGAGCAATGAAGTGCGAATTAGTTAGATCATGCTGTGCATTGGAGCAAAAATCCGTGTAGTGTTAGAAAGCAGCTTATGCTTTAGAAAAGGGTGGGGGGGGTGGAAAGGATGGAAGTACAGACGCAAGGACAGCGCACGGTGAAAATCTCATGACCAAAATACTGGCTACTTCCCATCTGTAGAAATGCTGTTTGCAGGGACAGTTTTATACTCATTTTGGTGAGGTTTTCCTGTCCGAGTTCCAGTAAAAGAAGGCTCAACCCAGAGCTGGCCAGGCTTTTCTGTGTGGCGTTCAGCAACCGAGAGGCTGGGAAGAGTGCAGAGCATGTGGCTGTTGACCAGAAAGGTTTGCTCCGGATAACCTGGAACATGAGTGTCCACAGGAGCTTTAAGTCAGTGCTGTCTAACACGGAGAGCACGGCAGTGAGACTCGGAGTCCTGGCAGCAGTGCGTGGGCTTGCTTCAATCCCTGCTGCAACACCATTTCAGTGCTAAAAGTTAGTGCTGCAGCAGGCACAGCACAGGTTCGCGGTGTGGCTGCCGCTGTGCACCTCATTTGGTGGTAAATAGAGCCTGTCCCATGCCTTTGGGCTTCCAGTCCTCTTGGCCTTGCAAGCACAAAGTTAACCCTTAAACGGTCGAATTGAATTGGTAAAGTATTGTATCCGTCTCTACTGAAGTGACAAATGAGGATATGATTCTCCTTAAAAACACCAGTGCCTCTCAACTCATAACACTGCTGGGTCCTGAAACTTCTGTCAAAGCTGCCAGTTTGACGTTAGGCTCTGTTTCTTCTCCAGTCGGCACTTAATATTCTGCAGCCCAGTAGAATCCCGTAACTAAAGTCTGAGTTTGCATGCATTCTCCAAACAAGAAAGCAAAAGGGCATATATCTAAATAATTTTCAGAGCTAACCTTGTATAAGCTACTTACCCTTCAGAAATATATAAAGCTGTCAATGATGTAATTTCTGTTGAACCAGAGATATTCTTGTATTTGAATTCTCACATCTATTAATTTTCATGTAATATCTCTCTATTGTGGCTAATGAACACTTTCTGTACAGTATGAAACAGGGAGGGCCTTGAATGCAGTGCTTTGTTTGCATTTCTAATGTATAGTGGGTTTTACAGGCAGAGTTTTGGCAGCTGTAATGTGAACACCAATATAGAGACAGACTTAAGCCAAGCAAAGCATCTAATGTTCAACTTTATCAGGTGTTGCAGATTGAGTCAGATTCTGGGCTGTGAGTGGTTGAATGTCTTTTTATTGCTCCATAAGGAACTCAGTAGACCCAGAAGGAGCCAAAGTGCCATTTCCTCATGTCTGAGGTAGTCTTGTAAATTAGAGGTCTCTGCTAAGTGTTCACTGTAGTGTCACATTCTTGGGATCAGTGTGTGTGGGAAGTATTGTGTGGGCTCATGTGCTTCCAGTTCCTCTGCAGGGAGAGGGATGCCCCTTGCCCAGGTAAAAGTTAACTTTCTGCAGCAGTGTGTCATCCACACCAGGGGAAGAAAAGGGTGGAAGAAAAAGCATTTAATTATTCAAGGCCTGCAAGCTGAAAAGAGTTTCAGGACAGTGAGCTAGTGCATCAAAGCTTTGTGGGCACTCCTTTGCTTTTCCCTGCTCCCCTGCCTGCTCTGGGAAGGAGGGTAGATGACATGAGTATGAAAAAAAAAAATCAATATTTTTCTCTTCATGCAGCTGTTATTTTTTATTTATTCTCTTTTTCTTGGCTGGAAAGTCTTAATAATTGTTGATCAGTGACCAAACTGATGACATTATTTTGCTTCCTACAGAATAACAGCACTTCCAAGAGCATGGATTAAAAGGGACCATCTCTGTGGATAGGGATGCTCTCATGCCCCCCATCCTTGGCTGTGTGCTGTGGGATTTCTGATTGAGACATTCTGGATGTTAGGCTTGTTACAATGCAGAAAAAAATTACTGTTGTCAAGTCTTGTGTGCTGTACTCTGCTATGTAGGTTTAAAAGCTGAGAATTGTCAAGAAAATTTTCAAGATGCTGGGACAAATTCATCCCTGATGTAAAGATGCTTGTGAGATTATGCCTGGGAAAACTTTCAGGCTTTTGTCTTTTAACTTTTAAATGTAGTGGTGCTTGTGGTTGCTTCTGGTGGGATTTTTATGGTGAGGTGGAGAAAAATGCAGCTAACACATCTACTGTCTGCTGATGCTTTGGTCTCAGTTTCTAAGGAACCCCATTTAGCACCTGCCTGCCTGTTTGACCCAGCAGCAAAGATGTTGTGTTGGCATTTCTGACATCAATACCACCTTTTTACCCATCATCTTAAGGCTAAACTGAACCCTTCCGTGTCACTTGCTCCTTGCTAGGTTTATTTGTTTTGATCTAATCTTTACTGTAGAGAAAAATCTAACCAGCTCTGTCTCACCTCAGCTGTCTGCTATGTGCTTGGGGCTCTTTTTCATGCAAAGTGGCTCCTTCCACAGGTGAATTTACACCTTCACTTTTCCTCTGCTTCCCTGTGCTCCCTACCCAGACGTGAGGACAGAGCAGCTGGGTATAAAAGGGCTCTGACAGCTACATTTTGGCATAAGGTCTCACTTCAGCACTATCACTGCTGAGCTCACTTTTCCCCTCTTGCAGCCTGGTCATGCCAGCCTCACTGGGGCTGTGTTTCCTTGAGCAGGCAGTGTTACCAAGCCAGAGGTGGGGATGCATCCCAAGGCTGGTGCTCTGCATGGAGCACTGCCTGTGGCAACACTGCTGCGTGGGAATCTTCATTTTCTGCCCTTCTCCTCTTGACGCCACTTCAAGTGAATCCTTGTGCTGAAAGCACTGCTGGTTTGTGCAGTTTCTGAATGTGATTATGTGTGCTGAAAGCAGCCTTGCCTTTTTTATTTCATCAGGGCCTCTTAATAAATGTCACTTACTTGGGGACTCAGGCAGCTGAATGCATGGCCAGTTACCTTTCCATTGGGGAGTGGCTGCCAGACCCCATCCTGTTCTCTGCAGTCGCAGCTGGCTGGTGGAAGAGCCAGGTTTCCAAGTTGCCTGGAAAAAAAAAATACAGTGTTTTTATGGTAGCTAGCATAACACTTGACTTTCATTCTTAGTTAAATCTACTTATTGTTGTGTTTGTACCATTCCTGTTGTTCTCAGATCTTACTGGATAACATGAGGGCTCTTGTACATGAAGTTGCTTTCAGAGAACACCAAACAGCTGCAAGAAGGAAAACTGTAGTAAATGTACCTGTCCTCCTTATGGAGGAATGTCAGAATGATTGCAGTGTGGTGAAATGGGACCTGCTTGGGCTGCAGGTGAGATGCTCCATCTGTATTACCTGAGGCCTGTGTTGGGGCCACAAGTAATGTGTGGACCTGCAGTTTCTCTATGTAACAATCTATGTAGGATGAAGAAGTCACATGCAAGGACTGGTAATTCAGGGATGGGTGGAGTTGGTGGCCAGAGCCCTGTTTCATCCTGCAATTGCCAGCCTCCAGTACTGAACTGCAGTTTGTTGAACTGCTCTGCAGTTTGTGAGGTTCATTGCACAAAAGTCCAGATCCCATGACAAAGCAGGGACTATTCCAAGTATATTGTATCTTTTATGTCTAATTTTCCACATGAAACTAACCTTGCTTCCACATTTGGCTTGGTTACAGTATTTATTACAATGACATTCCTCTTCATTTCTTTTCTAATACTATGATATTGAAGTTTAGTATTTATCTTCTAATAGTTTTGAGTAGCAGAGTGCTTGCATTACTGGCAGTGATGTATAGTTAATCCTGAGCACAGATAGCTGTGAGAGGTCCAGACGGACTTCAGCCCTCAGCGGCATACTTGTGAGTGAGGAAATTAGCTTGGAAATTGCTGTTTGTTAAAATTGCTTCTGTGTTAATCTTGCTGTGATACCACAGCTTCTGGCAGTATGTGGGTTAGCAAGATGGTTGTGGCCGAGAATGAGGGCAAGTTCTCACTTTAAAAGAGTCTCAGCGAAGACCTTGTCTTACACCTTTGCTCTGAGGAGATTTATACTGAGGAATGTGGCCCATTTTTCCATTGCCAGGCCTATCTTCCAGGTGTTTTCTTATCCCCAATTGACATTCTGGCCTACTTTCTGTCCACTGTGTGTTAAAAGGTGACCAACCTGTCATTCTTGGCAAGCATCAGGAGCAGAACATGTGTGCCTCAGGCTTGTTCCCTGGGGAGACAGGTAATTCTTTCATGATGCCCTTGGGACTGTCCCCCCTCCCACCCCCTCCCCACTGCACTGTGAGCATCTTGTCCTGCTCTCCCTCTTCCACTCTTTGTTGTGGTTTTGTACATGTGCTTTGTAAAATCACTTGCATTTCCCTATTGCTCCTTTTGCTGCTGAAACTAAGGCTTCAGTGACTCCAGTAAGTCAGTGGTGGAGCAGGAAATATAACCAGATCACAGAATTCCTCCTCCTCTGTTCCTTTAAATGAATCCACGTTCTTAGTCATGGGATAAATGTTTGTTCTACTATGTAGTAACAAGATATCAGATTTAGATGCAAGAAGAGAAAACAGGGGCAGGAGGATTTGGACTCCAGGCAAAGTGTCTGTCCCTTTCTTTGGTGTTGGGAGGATGGGAACTGTCTTTGTGGATGCAAAGCTTCTCTGAAGGACACTGATCTCTGGCAAATGCCTGAAGATCAAAGCTTTAGCAGTGCTGTTCTTTGTGCAGTCAGAGGGCAAGAGGTCTTGCTGCTGAGTGCTCAGCACTGGACTTCTCCAAATTAAATGGGTTCCTTCTGCTGCATAAGTCCTATGTTGGCTCTTTGTGCCATGTAAATTATGGTTAGGCACCTTTCCTAAGAAATGCTCTCTTTAAAATTGTATTTTTGTGCTGATGAAGCATTCATTTAGAATTGGATCTTGTGCTTATTGTCTCCTTGTGGCAAGTGCTCACCAGTGGGACCAGTTACTGGGCAAGATGTAGGGCAGTAGCTCCTGACCATCTCTTGGACATCTGACCCCTTGGACAGTACCTGAGATATAATCTGAACATTTCCTGCTGTGTGTGTGCTGTATGTGTGTCTTGGAGAGAAATTCTGGAGGCCATTAAGCTGAGTAATTTACATGCTCTTTGAGCCTGTGCCCTGGGAAATATATTTCACAGGTAATTTCAAATCTCTTGGCGTGTGGAAAGAAGTCATTATTATGAGCAAAAAGGAGCTGGTGATGTTATGGGCCCCACTGAGAGGACCACATTAGAGACTGGGATTTTTCTCTCTTACAGGAAAGTGTCCAAGGCATTCTGTTCATGGGACGTTGAGATGTCAGGGGTCTTTGAGTTTAATGTCAATGCTCATGTAGAAAAGCAGAAATGAGAATTACTGCATAATCCTCAATTCCAGTTACATGTGAGCATAATGTGTGTAAGGGCTGGGAGCAAACATGCTCTGGGGTACCCATAGGTGTGTGAGTTTCCTGCTTTGGTGTTCCAGTGCTGTCTTCCAAGGGCAGACATCAAAGTTAGCATCAGGAGGTTGAGTTTCAGTTTTGACTCTGCTTCCAAAAATCTGTCTGGGTTTGAGACTACTGCTTCACCTTTGTAGCTCCACTCTCCCCTCCGGTAAAAGATGGAAAATATTTTTGTTGGACATATTAGGAGGATTTGACAGTTTCCTGTGGATCTTCCTTTCATGGGGTCCTCCAGGACAGGAGGTGAATTCTTTTCAGTGTGAAAAGCTGGCTGTGGCTGGAAATGGGGTAACTGAGCCTGACAGTTTAGCATCCTTTCCATGTACAGCAAATCCTGTAGCACCTTCTGAGTATTCCCAGTGTGGTTCAGGCACCTTCATTTATACAGGTTTGTATCCTTTTCAGAGGAACAGACTTGTGGACAGGGAGGAGGGGAGAGGAGGTGACCTGTGAAAGCTGGCAGCTTCATCCCTGTTGCTGTTATGCTCTGGGTGATGCAGCAGTACTGGGACAAAACTGAACTGGGCTTCATGCTTCCACTCTGGCTGCTTCAGAGCTTGTCTGGATGTCGCCTTACAGCAGGAAAGGTCTTACAAACAGCTTTTAGATTTGTATCACAAAGTAGGGAGGTAATGGCATAAAATGCAGTAAACTGCTATTTATTTTTTTTAATGCTCTCCACCCCCACCCCTTTTTTCTTTTATTGCTGAAAGAGACCGATACAATGAAGAGCTTCTGCAAATGAAGGCAACTGCATTTGAAATAACAGGGTTCTGGGTGTTTGGCTGGTGAGAGATGCAATAAACGAGCATCACTAAGTGCTTTATAATAACAATGATTACAAAGCTCTCTTAGGAGCCAGGAACTCTCAGGTAGGGGGATGGTGTGAAGTGGGCTTGTTTAAGGTGGGGGGTTTAACTAGATAGACATCGAGTGACAGTGGTGCCCAGAAACCCCTGCAGAATGTTACATATGGTGCTGTGAGAGGCCACTCCAGAAACCCCAGGAGACTTGGACTGACATGGTTTGAGGCTGAAGCAATGACAATGGATGCCCCTAAATAGCTTCTTGTAGCAGGAGGTCTTTGTGGCAGAGTTTAATTACATCTTTCCTTGGTAAGGAGGGAAGCTGCTGACACAAGTTCAGCAGAGTTCTGACTAGTCAGTAGTCCTCCACCAAACTCCTGGCTTGCATTAAGTGATCAGATTGATCATTTGTGCCCAGTTTGTTTCTGAAATCTGCCATGGGCAAGGTGGATTCTGAAAGCAGTCCTCTGGTGTCAAGTGGCTGGTAAGAGTTTGCATTGTGCTGTTTGCAGTTTGGCCACCTTTGTTTCGCTGCAACTCTCCACAGTAGCATGACTCTTCCTGGCAGCAGGAGCATCACAGGGTGGAGAGTCTTGAGTGAACAAGAGCACACTGGGAAGCTCTTTCTTGCCAGGGGCTCTAGTCAATCCTTCATTTCCTGTTTTCCTGCTGCAGCATCACATCTCCCTCACCCTTTGAGCACTATGCTTAGGAAATGAGAGATGACTACAATGTATGTATTCAAAACTCAGTGCCAGCCATAAAGATGTGGCACTTCTTTATCATGCTTTGCCCCATATCTTGACCAGATTCTTCAAAAATGACCCAAACAAGGGTTTGCTTTGTCCAGTATCACACTATTTGAGTAGTCAGGAGGTCATGGTTGTGAACTATCCTGAAATCTTAAAAAAGTCTGCATCAGCTTTCATGGTCCTACTGTTGCTCAACAGTGATAGAGGAGCTCAGGGCAACTCATAGCATGTAATCATAAAGTTGTTTGCATATACTTTAGTGGACAGCGTTCTGGTGCATGATACAGAAGCACTTCCCAGACTGTCACCTTTCACCCATCCAGCCTGATGTACTCAAATGACAGCTTCACTTTTCTGCAGGCTGTGTAAAAAGCTCTCCCATCTCCAACTCCAAGTACAGGTCCTGTAAGTTGTGGCTGTTTTGCCTTCAGGGGTGGTTCAGCCTTCCATCTGGTGATGAGGATTTACTGGAATGAACAAGAAGATGCAACAAGCGATCTTACTTCTGTCGAGTTCCCGAGAGAGTCATGAATTATACACAGAATAAACAAATAACCTGATATGTCTGTCATTATATCATAAAGGACTTTAATAATTCATGCAGCTTGCAAAATCCTTACTAAGACCTACCCTCCGTAACCTTATCTTTGCCATGGGGGATGGGATCTCTTCAGCCTCCACTCAGATGGCATCTGTAAAACAGGAGTCAGGGAGGAGGGAGGTTTTATCATAAAACTTCATCTGTATAATGGGTTGCAAAGTGACGTGCAAGAGTTATCAGCCATTGGAGTCTCAAGGGGTGCTGGAAATGACAAGTGGCTGCATTGGATGAAATTTATTCAGGTAGTGTGCTCCATAAAACTGACACCTATTCACTTATTTATTAATTCATTGTGTTTCAAGTCTAGATTTGTGACAGGCTTTGAGATAAGGAGCCCAGTTGTAATCCTGCGCAACGAGAGTTCGAAGATGGTGCAAAGAAGCCACGGGCTTCTCTTGCTCCTGATGCACATCAGCAAGTGTGCCATGGAAACAGAGTTCCCAGATGTAAACTGAGAGCAGAGTTCTCAAAAAAGCAGGGAGGCTGAGGCATTATTTTAGTTTAGGCTCTGAAAAAAACAATTGTTTTTGGGTAGGATACTGCTGGTATCACCAGTGTTGCTCCAGTGCTGACATCCATACCTTGGGCTTATTTTGTTTGTTATGGTTCTGGAGTTGGGTACTGGGTTCAAGGGTGGAAGAGCCTTTTGGGAAAGAGCTATCCTCTGCCCTGTGGTCTGCAAAAAAAACTTGCTCTGCTTGCTTTGCCATTTGTTCTTTTTGTTGCTGTATCAGTGAGAGGTTGTGCATGTGTTTGGTCAGAAGAAACTGCTGCCTGTGTGGGACCTTTCACAGCACTGCTGGGCAAATGTACCAGCTCACACATTCAGTGGCTTTTTCCTCTGTCTCTGGGCAAATCATCCACCAACAGACTGAGATTTTCCTCAAATCTACTCCTAGGCTTTAAATTATTCACTGCATTATCCTTTGGCCTCCAGCTCCTTTGCATATCAAATACTCCAAATCAGCTTTTTGTAAAGTTTGAAATTCAAGATATTTTGATTGGACACGCAGCTCTCAAAGAATAGTTATCGTGGCTCTTTGTCAGAATGGGAGGGCATTTCAAGTGGGGTCCTGCAGGGATCTGCCCTGGACCTGCTTTTATTCAATAATTTCATTAATAACTTAAGCAATGGAATGGGAAATATGCTTATAAAATTTGCAGGTGACACTGAGCTAGGAGGGGTTGGATGTACTTTGAAAGGCATTACCAGAATTCAAAATGATTTAGAAAAATTGAACAGCAACCTGGATATTAGCAAAATGAAATTCCGTGAAAACAAATGCAAAGTACTGCACTTACAAGGGAGAAATGAAATGTACAAATACAGAATAAAGAACATCTGTCTGGGTAGCAGCATGGCAAAAAAAGATCTTGAGAGTTATTGTGGATCACTGAGTAAACAAAGTCCTGTCATAGCAGAAGGGCATTTATTCTGCAGTGTTCAGTAGATTCTTGGACAACACTGGGGAGGTGATGTCTTCTTCCTTATACAGCACTGGGTTTGGCTTCTGTTGGAGTACCTGACCTCACTTTTTGGCATGAGCCTTTGGAGATGTAGACAAACTGTAGAGAATCCAGAGCAGCGCAACAAAAAGAATGAAATATTTAGAAAACGGTGCAAAATAGAGAAAGCTGTGAAAAGCTGAGTTTGACTTCTCTTTATTTTACTACTTGAAAGACTGTAACAGAATGATGATCTTCCAGTTCTTAGGAACTTGTAAGATTATTTCAGTGTCAGCTGTAGGTGGGATATGTGGAAAGAGGGAATTGAGATTTAGGGTGAATTAGAAGGGAACTTTTTTACCACATGCTGAAAAATTGAACTGGGAAGAGGTACTGTGGAGATCTTGGATTTGCCTTCAGCAGAGAATTTAAAGAACAGATTAGACATCACTGCAGAGGGTTCAGGTATTTAGATGTCTTAGTGCAAGTAATGGTGTAAGAGGAGTTCCTGAAACCCCTGCCATCCTGTGTGTGTGACTGAACAGCTACTTCCTGTTCTGTTCTCAGGTGGAGTTAGACCTTGAATGGGTTATGCTGCTGGTGTTTGATAGAGAAATCGTGTTCAAGGAACAATTGTCCTGTTGTCCTAAATGTCACTGTTGACAAGTTGGTGGTACCTACAGAACTATTTGTGCTCAAGAGCTGTTAATGAAACAATTTTTTGGGTGTAATTTTCCCCTCAGACTTATTTTCTCCTCACCCAGCTTCATCTACCCTGCAGGTTGAGAAAACTCCAGTTGCCCTTTTAATTATATTTTAATACTTGTTGGTGTGTCAGACTGGGGTCAAGATAGATCTGGTAGGGAGTTTGACACTTGGAGTCTTTTTTAGGTGCAGTTTTTTGCAAGACATACCCTGCTGCAAAAAATCGAAAAGCAGAAGGTAGGGCACAGAAACAGACCCAGAAAGTTAATATTTGAATTGAGGAGAACAAAATAATGTCATAAAAGAGGTAAATGTAGACAAACTATCCCTTTCCTGCCTCTTAAAATATTTTTCCTTAGGATATAGTTCTAATATTCATTTGTCCTGTCCTTCCCCCCTACAATAATGTCAAAGATGCTTTCTTATTACAGGGAAGACCAGATGGTAGAGGTGAATAATGTCTTGATAAATATTAAGAAAAGAGTAGTCCAGCAGGCAATTTTTCCCACCCTTCCTTTATATAAACAGCTGGGCACATAGTTTAAATTAAAATAAGAGCTTAAAATGACAATGTGGGAGGCTTGATAATGTCTGGAAGCACGGTCAGTAAGTTATTTGGAAGGAAACAGGTGTTCTCCCTTAGTTGTATCTTCAAGGGAAAATAAAAAGGCAACTTGTTTTTCCCTGCTGGGCAAATATTGGCTCACATGGGGTTTTTACAGCCTAGGTATGTAAGAGAGCTCAGAGGGGGCATATCCTGCACACACACAGTGCATGTGTATGCACTGACACATGCTATTATAGTTAAAGGATTAAGCATCTTGAAGAAATAAGCCAATTATAAGAAGTTTCTACACAGCAAAAATTAGACAACACAGTAATTAATAACCTTATTAAATAGCAATATTTGGGCACTGAACCAAAGCATATGAATCAGGGTGAAGCATTCTTGGCTGAACACACTGTGTGAAGTGTAGACACTTGTTCAAAACACACTCTCTGTAGAACCCAATAAGCTTTGGGGCAGTAGCTCCACTTAGCAAGGAGTTTCTCCTCTTGTGCTTTTATGTTTCTGTGACTCTGTCTTATTTTTGAGGCCAGGAAGGCAGCAAAAGAAAAGGACCAAATCTCCTGTTTTATTTTTTTGTCCTAACATCCTCCTGTTCACAGCCAAACAAGCACTCTCCTAAGGCTTCTTCCAAGGAAAAAATGTCCTCAAGCAGAAAACTAATTTTCTTTCCTCTTCTTTTTTTTTCCCAGAGCTTTTGTGAGAGGTGCCTTGCAGTGAGGCTTACATTCATTAGTGGTTTGTGTAACTGCTTTGCCCACCCCTAGCTTAGCCATGAGGAGGTGTCACTGCATCCTGTGAGGGGTCTGTCCCATGTACCCAGAGCCACCAAGGGACAGTGACCTTGGGCTGAGCTGCTGTGGCACGTCCCCAGTGCTGGCCACAAGCTGGCAGCGGATGGCTTGCCCTGGTGGCTTCTCTGTGTGTGGGTGTCTCCAGTTTCTGTACAGAAGACCAGGACTCAGGCTGCCATCTGATGTGTGCACAAGTGTGGGAGGATGTGGGCCAAGCATAGCCTGTCTCCAGGCAATTATAATTTTCCTCTGAAGCTGCACAGCTGGAGCAGTAGTGTAGCCTCAGACACCAACATGGATGTGCACAAAAGTCTCTGCAACTTCTTGGGTGACCTGAAGCATGGAACGTGCCCTAATCCTTGCTGTGACCACTGGCAAGGCACAGGTGCCCACTGAGGAGAAGTGGGGACATGTAGGATGCTTTGCTTCTTGGCCTCAACTGCAACAGCAGTGATTTGCCTCCTGAATGTTCTGCTTGACACAGTAAATAGTTTTGAATGCCTGCTTCTTTTTTAAAGCCTACTTTTTATCATCTTTAAGAAAAATCAAATATGCAAATTATGTAAAATTGATTACCTGGTAATATTTTTGTAGTTTTCTTTGGACAGGCAGTGATAAATGGTGTTGTATTTTCAAAAATCAGTTACCTCCCTTGAAAATGTTGCACTAGAGGCTGTAATATATACAGGTGGAGGAAACAACCATTTTTTCAATACTAAAGATTTTTTATGGATATCCTGAATGTGTATATGACAGTTGTAGAGTTGTTGGGTTGGGAGAGTCCTATGGAGACTCCTCAGCAACAGGAGAGCCAGCTGAGACAATGGGGATGAGTGAGATGGGCTGGGCATGTCACTGCCAAAGAGAGGCCAGGGGATGGTGGGGCTGCCAGGCTCTTTCCTTGCAGTTCCTGCAGGCACACAGCTATTAAATGCCATCACAAATTCTTGAGCTCCAAGGTTTTCTCCTGGCCCGTGTTTTCTCACTACAGCGGACACCAAAGTGGTGCTTGGATTTAGGAGGGGTCTGTGCACATGGCTCATAAAGGAGCCTGGTGCCTTTCCATGGGCACCACCACAGGCATGCCAGTGCCTTCCCAGCCAGTGCATCAGCTGTGTTCTTAATGCTTTATTTGTAAATGACATTTCACAAGAGCAGCAGGGCACTTCTAGCAGCGTGTTTGGAGGAGTTACCGCTCCTCAAGCCCTGAAATGCACCTGAGGCGTGCAGTAATGGCCCAGGAATGCAATGAGTGTCTTCCTGCTCACAGCTTCCATAGGAGACATGCTGCACACAGAAATCTCCATGTTCATCATGGGCTAGCAGTTTCTTTACCCTCTGCAGCCTTGCTAGAGTCATCTCACATAAAATTTTAAGTGCATTAGCTTCGTGGTTTGTTTTTTTTTAATGGTAACTTTCAACCCAGTATATGGCAACTGAGATGAAACATCAAAATTTTGGGGATGTGGCCTACTCTGCAGAGACCTCTCTCTTGGACATTAGCAGGGTAGAGGCATTAGTAATGGTTAAGACAAGAGTTCTGCCAGTGCTTTGATGTGGCTGAGGGATGTGCTGGGTAGAAAAAAGAATTTTTACTACCACTGGCAAAAACTCTTGGATAGCCATACTACACAAAAAAAAAGAAGCTCCTTCTGCTATTACTTTTTTTTAAATCCAGAAACCTGATGTCAGCTATGCCAAAATGCTGTCCTTTTTATTTGGTAATATAATATGTGTATTTATTTGTTTTTAATATTGATGTCACAAGGCTTAGCTGGACTCTGGGAAACTGCTGGTCTGTAAGATTAAGAGTCATGTATCATAAGACTGCACAATTAAAGGGAATTGCAGTTTTTCTCATGAATGAAAATCCCAGTGGCTTTTCTGTAAAATAGTAGTACTTCTTGGGGAGGAGGCAGGGGGTGGAATAAGTTTAAATATTTTTTTTTTAAACGAATCTGCTGATTACATTTAAATTAATTGTAAATCCCAGCTCAATTGAGTGCTCAGTGTCTCTTTTGCATATGCCAACAGAGTGATATTGATGCCTCTGTCTTCCTCTCTAACTAATCCTTTCTGAAGGCTTGGCCATATGTGACATTTAAGCGGATATGAGCAGTTGTTAATGTTGATGGATACAGCTCAAGATGGGAGATCTTCCCTTGCTGTGGTGGTGTAGGTGTTCCTGGTGAGAGCTGACACAGGCAGGTGTCACTGAAATCAAGGATCTTGTACAGAGCTGGAAGTTCAGGAAAAGTGTCAGCTCCATAAGCGCTCAGTGGGGTTTCTCAGACCTGTGGCTGAGTCTGAGCATATAATTGATTTTTTTCAGTTCACTGGACAAACTGGAGGAGGGGAAAAATAAATTCAGTTTTGGTTTTTCAAGGTTTTTTGTTAAATGAATGCCTTGTGTAAAAATAGATATTTTTTGGTGAAAATGCTTCAGAAGATTTGTGGGTAACTTTGGTACTCAGGGTAAGCTGCATATACCTTTGATAAAATATTTGACTGGAAAAGGAAAAGAAACAAAAACCCCCAATCCCACCCCTCTCCTCAGCTATGTCTGTGACCTGGTACCTTCACACTGGCAGCCCCACTGAAGGCTTTGCTCTCCCTCCTCTGGCAGAATAGGGGGTTGGCTGATACCTTCACTCATTTCCTAGCTCTCCCCTCCCCAGCCGTGCTTCCAGGGGACGAGAGGCAGCATTGCCTCTGCGGGAAGATGGGAAATAGCATAAGTTACATTGGAAAGCTGAGAAGGCTTGGCATGCACAATTAAATCTCGTTTTCATCCAGAGCCTCGTATGTTACTAACTGGCATGAATTTTGCCTGAGTAACACACGTCTGTCTACCAGCCCTTGCCTCTGTCCTGCTGGTCCCTCAGCCCCCAAAAGTGATGCTTCAGCTCTGCTCTGCTCCTCAGCTCAGGGCATCTTCTGCTTTGATAATTCTGCCTAGTTTTTGGGCTGTGCTATGCAATTCAGAGTCCTCCAGTGCCCAGCTGGAAAATAGTTGGGTTTCTTTGCTCCTTGATCTCTGGGAGAGCCCCTCTGTGGTTTGGGGAGGTGTGGGAGAGTGTGTGTGGGCTGCCTGGGGGATGTCTCATTGCATGAAGAATGAAATAATTTGGTGAACCTGGTGAAAGTGCAACCTTCCTGAGCTGGTCTACTCCCTCCCACCAGCACTTTGCCTTGCTGCTGGCCTTACTTTCTACTCCTTCTGCTCCTTCCCTCCTCTGTGGCATACCTTGAGAGAGAAATGTTGCTGTGAATAAAGCACTGAAGGCAGTGCCAAGTGGTGCAGAGGCAATCGAGTCTTGCTTTTCCAGGTCAGACAGGAGATTTGACATTTGCCTGGGCAGCGGCTGAAGCCAGGAAATCTCATTAAAAGAAGGAGAATTATCAAATTCTGTGGATTTAGAAGAGGGTTTATATGTTATTGTTTTTAACTTGGTGTTATTGCTGTAAGCAGAAATCCGTGTGGCTGAGTGTATGGAAGGGTGCAGTGCCTGTGGGAAGGCCTGGCAGCCAGCCCCGCTCCCCGCGGGGGTCAGGATCAGGGATGTGCCCGGGGCAGCTCCCGGCCCTTCCCGTGCCTGGAGAGGCGGCTCTGCCCGCAGGGCCCGGCACAGCCACAGCCTGGGCTCTGCAGAGCAGCTGAGCCCCGGGAACTCGCTGCCTGTGCTTGGCTCCTGGCTGTGCCCAGGTCCCCGCCATGGTGCCGCAGAGATAATCCATTGCTGCAGTAGGACAAGCCACCTTTGGCCCTGCCGTGGCTCGGGGTTTGCTCTCTGCCACAGAGCCTAGCTGAAGCAATAAGCTGTTTTCTGTACTCCACAGCACTTCGACCTTGTTAATCACTCTGGGCTTAAATAATTATCTACTGCAAATGTTTATATAAGGAGAAAATAAAGCCTCAAGCCTTGCAGATTTTGTTGCACCTCTTTCTCCCCTCTTCTCTCTGTGGTGCCCTGTTTATAAATTTTGAAGTCTTGAAGTTTATAACCTGCCCTAGCTGTAATTCTCAAAGTGGTGTGTTCCTGGTAGTCTGCCCTGCACTCGGTGCTGCAGAGAGCAGTGAACTTAGCTGAGGCACCAATTTCCTCCCTCTCCCTTCAGTCCCTTGCTTATCTACTCAGTGTCAGGGCTCTGACTCTTTCTCTCTCTTTCTCTCCCTTTCTCTTTCTCTATTTCTCTCCATCTCTTGCAGTATGCAGTACTGGGCCAGGAGGCTGGAGCAGGAGATTGATGGAGTGATGAGGATATTTGGTGGAGTCCAGCAGCTCAGAAAGGTAAGCTGTCTTTCTTTAACCTGTGCTGCCTTTCTTGTGGCAATGACTGTTCTCATCTGCAGAAATCACCTGTGTGAACAGTTGCACTCAGTCACCCTCTCAGCTCACTCCATGTGCAGGGTCATGGCTGGCTGTGCTTCTGGTTCCTGGGCAATCGGGCATTTATCAAGTGTATGGGAGTGAGTGTGGTTTGTATCTGTCTGTCTCTGGGGCTGCATGTCACTGCTATCTGAGCATGCACCTCTGGGGTTTTTCCTGTATTACACACTAAAAACCATTAAATTCAACTAACCTTTTCTCCAGAGACTGAAGGTAGTTTGATTTGTGTTTTAAATTTAAATTTGTGTTGACAAAGCAGGAAATGTTGAAAGGATAATTTTGCTAGCCATGGGAAGCTCCTTGTTTTTAAAAATACATTGCAAGTAAAACTGTAATTGTTGTTTGGCTACTGTTTCCAAGTGCCAGAAAACAAAATTCAGTTACTGGCATCTTCTTCCTGCTCCCTGAGTTAGCACCAGGATGCAGAGACTGCGGAAGCCAGACCTGCTCTTCTCCTGGCAGCCGTGCTCTGGGTTGGGTTAGGGCAGTTACAGAACCACTTCATCTGGGTTTATTAGGTTTGGGATCAAACAGCCTTTAAAACCTTCCCTGTTTCCCTCCCCTCATAAAACCCTGTTTCCCCTTGCCCACACTCTTGTGCTGCCTGGCTGATTTGAAATTGAGCAATTTGAAATAACAGTTACGGTGTTAATCTAAAGAAAATAGGCTTCTCTCGAGTGATAAATATATTACCCCAGAAAAAAGCATGGGTGTGTTTGTGTTTTCTGGTGACAGTGACATGTTCTTCTCAGATGCCAATACTTTATGGGACTCCTACTGTCTGTCTTGCACTAGTAGCTATATTGGCTTAAACAGAACTGCTGAGATTTTATACTGTTGGTTGTAACCCATTGTCTAAACACAGAGGTCACGCAATTTTCTTTTAAATGCATTTTGAAATGGGTTTACCTGAAGGCTTGCAAAACTCTTCATGGTTCATCCATTCATTTGTGTTCATATTTGAGCTCTAGAATGGCGTATCTGGGCTTTGTGTGCATTCATTTCAACTGAACTTCAAGTGCATTGGTATAAACTTCATGTACAGCATATACACACACACGGGTTTCAGCAGATCTTTCTGAATGTAGCCATGCATTTGTGCAATGCAGTTTTGCATGTTGGCAGGGTCTTAGAGCTGAGGTTGTTTTCCAGGCAATACAATGGTGCAGCAGCCAGCATTCTCTTCAGCAGAGCACAGTCACAAAAAACAAAAGGATTGCTACTACATTTTTGTACATGTCCTCTCTTACAATTTATTCTTATTAGCTTTGATTTTACTCCTTTGCATGCTAAATAGGTATATCGTGTAATTTTTTTAATGCCATAATTAAAGAGAAATTACACCTCCAATTTGTCAGCACTTGACTCCTATTGGCCAGTCAGTCAATTACAGGTAAGAGAGCTTCCCACTTTTCCTGTTTAATTCTTCTGGTAGAACATAATGCTGTACTTTAATGGATTAATACTGGATAAACTGACTACAGAGGGATTGAAGGGTTTTTTTTGAAATCTGTTTGGGAATCTTCTTGTGAAGAGAGGAAGCTAATTATTGTATCTAGTAAATGCATAAACCAGCTGAAGCCAAGAAATGAGCTACTGAAAATTCCGCTGTGCAGCTGTTTGAACACCAGAAAGGCCTGGTGGAGGCTGTCTGCTGGTCTCTGGGGGAGAACTTGGTGGAGTTAAGGTTTGATTCACAGATGAAATATCAAGTGGATGATACTTGAGAACCATGACTCTTGCTAGTGCTCACTAGCACAGCTTCACTGATGGAAAATGGCATGGAGTGCTTCACCCTGAAGAACTCAGAGCTGTATGTGCAGGGAGTCCTTACCCACCAGCACACAGGTTCATTTGGGTTACAGTATGGGAGCTATCTAATGTCATAAAGTGTCACTGTAACCTATTTGGAGACATGGATTTTAAAAGTTAAATAAAAAAAAGTCTACATTCTATTTAAACCACACTCAAAATTTAGAAGGTGAGCAGGCACCGAGGGAAGGAAGAGCCCCTGAGGAGCTGTGGGAGCTGAAACATGGTATAGCTAGAAGCTAATTCCATCCACTGGGGTTTCACAGGAAGGCTCATCTTGGAGCAAGAGTAGACCCATGTGGGGTAGGAAGGATAACAAAAAATGAGGCAAGTAGAGCCTGTTTTTTGCTAAAAGTTGCTGATGTTCTTTGGGCTTGCTGTGTTGGCCTTGGACATGTCTGCAGAGGGGACTTCTGGTTCATTGTGCATAGTGATATTAGAAAACTGCTCCAGTGGTGGGAGGGAAAGTGCTCCAGTGTCACCAAAGACAGAGCTGGTCCTTCTGAACTTGGCAGGGTGTGTTGTGAGTTGGTGGGTTCCACTGCCAGCTCTCACGGGACTATGGAGCTGTGAGCACTGGAAGTGGGACCATGCCAGAAATGGATCTTCTCTTTCCAGGCCTGACTACCAGTGACAGACCAAATAATAATAAATAAAACCCCTTCTCTGAGATTTGCCAGCTTTACTTACAAATATTTTTTTCTTGGATTGCTGTGAAAGGATGAAGACCTTTTCTTTGGTTACTGCCTGAAATCATGACTGTTACGGCATATGAGGCATGAAATTTATTGTCAGAAATATGGTGTCCAGGAACATAACGGTGCAGAATATTTATCTTCCTGGAGAGCTGCCCACCCCAGAAAGATTTTTGTTTTAACTCTTCAGTCATTTCCTTGAGTTGGGGTACTAAATGTTCAATACCCCTGCTTCTCTCCTGTCCTGCCAGCTGGACAGGCAATCACGTGGGGAGGTTTTCCAGGCTTGTACCAAAGATGCTCCTTTGCACAAGGAGACCATTTTTCTGGAGCAATTACAGGAGGGTGAGAAGCTCTGAGATGTAAAGGGGAGTCATGCCAAGGGTTCTTCTTTCATCTGTGAGGTACCACCTTGCTTCTCTCCTGATATCCAGACATTGAAGTGCACTGAAACACTGAAGTGCAAATGTCCCCATTAGACAGACAGACAGACTGGCTGTAGTGGGCTGCCCCTATGACTGAGCACTGTGGGCTTGGGGTTGTATGGAGGACCATGGCCTTGCTGAGATGATTCTCTGCCTGCTGAAGTCAGCCCTTGGGGTACCTGTGGTGCAGTCTCCTGTTGGCTGGCTGGTTCCTCCAGGCACGCCTCAAAACAAATCCCAGCACTTGGATAAGGGTGTGTTGCTTTGCCTCCCTGTCCTCACCTCACTCACAGCTCACCACAGATAACTGAGAGCACAAATCATTGCTAATGTAGCTCTGGCTGGCACAATGATATGTGGGACCCTATAATGCTGGCTGAATGGATTGACATTTTAAAATAATTATTTCTAGAATAAGGAATATTATACTAAAAATACAACTCTGATTTCTGGAGTGGGTTTTTTGTTTGTTTTGGTTGGTTGTTTTTTTCTGTTCACGTCTTCTTTGTGGCTACAGTGGACTCTTCACTTTGCAGAACAAAAAAATACTTTGTTTTGACATTTCTTGCTCCACCACACTACATTTCTCTCTCTTCTAGTGTTTTGGCACAAGTAAAAGTTATTGATTTTAGTCAAAAATGAATTAATTTTTTGTGTTTCCAGCCTAGATGCCGCAAAACCTGCTCCAGGGTAGACTGTACTCAAGAGATTTCCCATGCTGGTGCAGCCCTGTCCCAGCATCCCAGTGTCCTGCAGTGCTGGCACTGGTGGCAGGACCAATGACAGCAGAGCTGTGTGTGCTGCTGGGTTTTGTGCCCCACAGAGCAGCTCCTCTGGATGTTGTGTTAAAACTCCTTTTCTGGATAGCTGGGCTGAGGCTCAGATCTGCCCTGGCTTGTTACATGTGTTTGATCCTGTGTCTCCTGAGGTGAACAACGAGCTGGTCAGAGCATCCCCGCCCCCTCCTCCAGTTCCTGCTACCCCTGGCTGCCTCCAATGGCCTTGTCTCCTTGCTGGCAGCTACTGAGGAAGCCAAAGCCTTTCAAATGAGGGGGGAAGAGCTAAGAGATGTAAATGCTGAGCCCCTTTCCTGCTTTGTCTTTCTTTCTCTCTTCCCTCTGGTTGTCTTTCCTGAGGACTGCTTCCACAGCAGGATAGAACTCTCTCCTGGAGTTGCTGTGCCCTGCCACAGACAGACTTTAGCAGGGGTGGGGTGGGCAGCAGAGCTGGACCTGAGCTGCACCTGCCTCTCCTCTCCAGCCTGTCAAGCTGGTTTTGTACCCTCTTCCCTTTTCTCTGGGCAGCCAAGGGGAGTCAAGAGAGTCTGGGTCTGCCTTGCTGGTGTATGACTGGGAGATGAGGATTCTGCTGGCCTTGGTGATGAGGAGCCACTCCGTCTGTAAAGGGTGAGATGGCCCCAAACCTGAACCTAGGCAGGGGTGTGGGGAGCAGCCTGCTGGCTGAGCTGGGCAGGCAGGGAGCCTCTGCCTGAGCTGCTCTTGGTCCTCAACATGTGTGACTGCGCAGAAAAGGAGCATGTGCCCAGGGGAGACTTGTGCTGTGCCCTTTGGGATGCAGCCCCATAAGGAGTTTGCTAATGGTGGCACAGCAGAAGTGGCTCAGCTTGGTCCTTGTAATCAATATCTGGTTTTACTTCAGTGGATTTTCATGTCTGTCTTCTATTCTTGCTTGTTACCTTGTACTTTGTTTTGCTAGTTTGGCATCTCTGCCTGGCTGAAGTGCTGATGTTCATTCCTCTGGGTTTTTCTGACAGGGGCCCTGCTGGCCAGGGCTTGGAGCAGAGTGACCAGGATGTGTGCAGGTGCCCCCACCTTTGTCTGCCTCAGCCTGCCTGTTCCTTCTGCTCAGTGCTGCTGCTTCTCTGATATATCCCCTCTTGTTTTCAAAGCATGGCCATGCTTTAGTTGAGGCAGCTGCAGGTGAGGAGCTGTGATTGAGCCGTGCACAAACAAGAACTTGAATTTAAAAAAGCTAGTGTGCTAGCAGAGTTTTTGCCTTAGGTCTGAAGAGCTGAAGTGGCATCTGCCTTGTGTGGTGCTGCAGTCACTAGCATTCCTCCTGTGATGGGGTCTCTGCAGTACTGAGTGTTTCACGTGGCTCTGTGAGTGCATCCCTTACAAAACTGCTGGTACAGAGCAGAGCCTCTTTAATGCCAGCACCAGGAGGTGAGACATGCTCTTATCAAAGGAGCTGTCAAGGTTTTCTCTTGAACTTTTTTGATCTTGGGTAACTACTGGAATAATAATAAGTTAGCCTAAGTCTCCCATGTAACTGCGGTATTACATTATGTTTAATTTGTTCTTTTGTTTTCTCTGGGTGTAGAAACACTCAGCTGGTCATTCAGTAGGGCTGGAGAATCTGAGAAGTGTTAATGGAATTTTAAATGAAGGATGCAAGAGAATCAGAGTCCCCCTGCACAATGTTCTGGACACAGTGTCTGAGAAGCCTGTCTGCTGTCAAAGGGCTCTGTCACATGGACTGGGCATTCACAGAAGCACAGTGATGTGGTCCTTATTCCCAACATGGCAGAGTTGGGAATAAGATCCTAATCTTCTGATATTCAATCCAGTGCTATCTTCAAAATACCATAGCAGAATTAATCTGGCCTTTTCCTTCTGAGGTGTCAGCCCTTCAGGAGGGGAGAAGAGTGATGCCCAGTGGCTGCACTGCGCTCAACAGAGTTGAGAGGAGTTTGAACCCAAAGCCTGGGCAACGCACAAAGCCAGCTTCTTATGCTACAGCAGCACTGAATGCCTGCCCCCTTCCAGATGCTTCCAGGGAGAAAGGACCTTACTGGATTTTCCAACAGCTAGTGCCCTGCCTGGGGACTGCTCAGGAGTATGGGCTCTGTCCCCCCAGGAGGTGATACCTAGCTCCAAGCCCTTGGTTCCCAAGCTCATGCATAATCTGTCTGATCCTTGCTTTCCTCTCCTCTTTTCCCTCCCCCTCTCCCACCAGTGTGCACACAGCCTGTTTCCGCACACCATCACTGTGCCCTCCCCTGCTCCTCATGTTTGATAAGAGGAAGTGTGTGATGCCAGATAAACACATTCCTGTTCCAAACTGCTTGGGTTTATTTTAATCTGCCTGGGCCGTTCAGCAGCCTCAGCACTCTGTTCAGCACTGAGTGCAAAGCCAACACTATATTACCAAGGAGGAGCATTTAAATGTCCTTAGGCTTGCAGCAGCTTGAGTGGGAAAGAGGGATCCTCTGGCACCACTTGCTTGGGCCAGTGTGTGCCATCGTTAGCCCCCTTACACCCATCATCTCACTTCTCACTCTTTCTCTCTACTAGAACCATATTGCATCCGTACTGCAAGATGTCAGGGAAACATATGCTCCAGCTTTTAGTACATTTGCATAATTAGAGTAATGTGTATGAATAATTTATAACTCTATGTGGCTGCTCAGTGTGTGACGTTAGCACCCCTCACTAAATCCTTTCCAGTGGGTGGTGCAGATCCTGCACCAGAGCCATTGTGCCGATGCAATGTGCAGCTTGTTGGCAGATGCAGGGGCCCTGCTTTGAGACATCAGGGTGTGCATATATCTGTGTATTTGGTTGTGTCTTGTGTGTATATATGTATTTGGTACAGAAAGATGGACTTTTACAGTTCTAAGGGAAGAGCAGACTAGAAGTCTCTGAGGCTAAAATGCCTTAGACTCTTAGGCTCAATACTTGTTCTGTTTATGCAGAAGCTGCGAATGAAAATGTTCAGCAACATTTGAAAGCTGAGGCAGGGATTTTTCCAGCAGGACTCAGGTGTGACTAGTTTGTGTGCCAGGATTATGTTGGTTTTTTGGTTTTTTTTAACTACTTTTTCAGATCATAAAACTTAGCAGCTTGCAAGGGAGAGGGATGAACATGCCTGCACTGTGTCACAGAGCCTGATCTCAGTCAGTCAATAAATAGTAGCAAAGAATTGCCTGGACACTGTCTCACTATTTACCAGCTCTTTAATGTGTGAGTTCTCTTGCTGGAAAGCTCAGAGTGCCAGGTAGGTGTTCTAAAGGAGTGATCTGAGTGGCTGAATTCTGATATTTATGTTCCAGTTAATTTTAGCTTAAACTATATTTGGTCCTTTTCAGATGTTTGAGAGCCTTGGCTGGAAAGCGCTGTGTAAACTGGAATGAAGTGCAGGCATGCACAGTTACTGACTCATTATTATTATCCACTGGGAAACTGAGGCAGGTGGTTAAGCTGAGCAGGTCTGCAGAACCAAGGTGTGGTGCAGCCTGGACTGTTCTCCATTGTGGGTACAGCCAGCAGGTCCATGGAGGAGGGTGTGTTTAGAAGGGTAACAGGCAGAGTAATAGCCCTTAAAGCTCTTGCTTTGAACTTTTCCACTTTATAGAATTACTTTGTAAAGATAATACACTTGCAGCCAGTTGGTGAGTTTGCACAATCAGAGGGGATTCTGATTTATATTGCTGTCAGTGACAAGTTAAATGAGCCCAGCATTCAACAGTGATGTTCAGGTGTGTGTATCTCCCAAGTGTGCTGCTTTGCATTTCATGTCCAAAAATGTTGCTGATGTACCCAGCCAGTCAACAACCATGTTTGTAAAATCCTCATGAATATTCAGTGAAACTCTCTGAATTGATGCTGTTGCCATTACACAGCCATATGAATCCATGGGAAGTATGAAACCTTGGCTGATGTTTCTGGAAGCCTCCCTCATCCAGGTTGTCCTGCCCTTGACTGAAGGAGCCTGTGTGGTCCCCACATTCATTCCAGCTGAAGCTGTTAACTTCAGGCTGTGTTTAAAAATAAAGCAAAGCAAAATCCATACGAACTCTGCCAGAATGCAGCATGAATAATTAGGTGGAGATCATTAAAGTTTTCCTTCTTAAAAACATACATAGATTATTCTTTAATGAAAAGTTAATTGTTTTATTATTCTCTCCAGATGGTTCTTCTCCTTTACATTCACAGGGGAATTGATATAGCCTGGAATTCAGTCTCCTGTGAGCAGAGCTGATAACCAAAAATGCAACTCTATCACTGATCAAGATGCAAAACATAGAAAATATGTATCTATATTTCATCATAGTTTCAGATTTTTCCCATTCTATGTTTTTTAATATTATTTATGAGCTTTAAGTGCCCCTTCAACTTGAAATGCTGCAAGCTGGGGAGTTTGCATTTCTCTTCCTGATAGGTTTGTCAAGCAAGCACTAGGTATTGGGCACTACTGGATCCTGGCATTCTTGTGGATGATCCATCACTTCCATTCATCACTGGACTACAGAAGAGTGAAGTGCAGAAGTGTTATTAGAGACTTGAGGTTATTGTGTGGAGGACTCAGTAAGATGTGTCACATCTCCTTTGTTTGGTATGCAGAAATGCAGGAGGGCTTGGGAAGTTGGAGAGGCCAGGCAGGAGGTGACTTCTCAAGGGCACAGTTGTGGTTGTTATGTTCCAGTGTGGTTCCAGCCTGGAAACTGGCAGGTTAAGTGAGTGTGTTTATCGTGCCTCATTACAGCAGATCACCTCTGACATCTGATGTGAACAACTGGAATGGGCCTCTTATTTCAAACACCCACCCATGCCAACCTATTGGCCTGCAATGATTATGCCAGTTTTATAGGTACTTATTTCCTTTTAATTATTTAGAGTTAAGATATTATTGTAAGGGAGGGAGAGAGAGTGGAGTCTGTTAGTAGATCAATCTTGCCTTCCTCGTAAGCAGATCAGCTGGATTTCAGTACTGGAGAGCTTTGCTAAAAGACTGAGAATCTGCTCTGGTTAAAGCTGTAGTTTGCTGTTGCTTTATTGAAAGAGATGGCCCTGCTTTTGGAGGAACTGCCTCTTGGGAGATTCCAGAAATTGGTAACCATCAGGGATCTGTAGCTTTCCAACACTTGTATCCTTTGCATCTTACTTTGACAATTCTGCGTACAATGAACTTGAAAAGCTCCACACTCTTTTGTGTCTTAGGGATAAACCAGGTTCTCTCATGATTTGGGAGGTCGTATCCAGAGCTGAGAGTAGGAAGGTTAACAGGCTCAGGAAGAAATGTAGCAGGAAGGTGATGCTAATGGTTATGGATTCTCCTTCCTCTTCTGTTGCTCTTGGGCTGATCAATGCCAACTGATATATGTGGGGCATTCTGTCTTTATTTTGATATATTTTGAAGGATTTCTCTGTTTCATTATTTTAGATTTATATTTGGGCTTGCTCGTTGTGATTCAGTTATTCACTGGGCTTGAGATTTTATTGACTTTCTCCCTTTTCTAACTGACCTTTCACACCTGGAAGCATCCAAGACAGATTTAGTATGTGTTTGTTCAGCACCTACTGTAACCAATAGTGTCATGCTTTTTGGACACTGACCATAGTATAAATATTAAATAGGAAGTAAGAGCACTGAGAAAAATCCTGCCTGAATGAAACATGAGATTTACTGATGCAAAGAGATGCTGTGAATGAGAAGCATGGCTATTTCTATCAGGGCAGTTTCCTAAATGCCTGGCTGATGTGGCTTGGACTGGTGGCAGGATCTAAATGTCTGCATGTGTCAGGAGCCACTCTAGGGATTGTTTAAGCAGTAGCATTAGTTATCAACTGTTGGATGCCCAAGCAAAGCCTTTGCTTGTAGCTAGGAGGCAGGGAGCAGATTTTCAATTCCCTGCTGTGACTGTAAGGCCAGGTAAATAGAGAGGAAGGAGACAGCAGGGGGTTTATGTGACTTGAGGAGCAAAGAAGATTGTAATGGTAAATGTTGGATTACTTTTAAAAACAAGTAGGTCATTGAAGATGCCATGGTTGGTGAACAGAAAAAGAAAAAAAGACAGATTTATTCCTTGTTCTTTTAAGATTTGTTACACTATAAAGCTCACGTCACTGCTCAGCATGCTGTCATTTTTAATTTTGGAAGTTCTTTGTTTCTGTCAGTGGTCCAGCAAGGATGACACTAGCCCTGATTAGGGGTCTGGGATCTTCAAAGGAGCCTTGGTTCCCAGTTTCCTTGGGCATTATGAGTAGGCTGGGCCTTACAATAGTGCTTGCTGGGAACATCATCTGTTCTCTTTCCAGCTCTAGCAGGATTTGCATGTGACTCCACAACTCTGACTCTGAGTCAACTCAAATTGTTTAAAATTCAACTTATCTTTTGTCTTCTGCCCCTTTTGCAGAGTGCTGGCATGCAAGAAAAAACATCTGTCCCTATCCCTGCCTTTTGTAGAAAGCAACAGATGGTTACCTAACATTCTTTGATAATAATTTGCTGTGAGGTATATACATGGAATATTCATAGCATTGCTGCTGGGTTTGTCCAATTCTGAGTAGAAACGATACATCCAATATGTTCTGAAGCACCCAGTGACTTCATGTTCACTGAAAAAGAATTCTTAGCATGGTAATACTGTGCTTACCTCTAGTGCATTTCATGGCTGATTATTAAAATTACTTGCAAACAAGTTTACTT
The DNA here is from genome assembly GCA_013399455.1 of Anthoscopus minutus. Taxonomy (NCBI): domain Eukaryota; kingdom Metazoa; phylum Chordata; class Aves; order Passeriformes; family Paridae; genus Anthoscopus; species Anthoscopus minutus. The sequence goes on along the minus strand of VWYI01029867.1, from coordinate 241,943 downwards.
TCACATCTCAGTACTGGAAAGAAGCAAAACATCGAAGTTTGGCTCTGTAAATAGTAAATTGGGGTTTGGATGAGGAAAACCCTTATTCTGCACAGCGAGTCTGATGGAGAGCTGGGGAGGGAACCTATGAATCCTGACTCCAGGGCATATCTACCAAATGTCTTCCTTAATAACAACTGTTCAGTTTGTCTCTTCTGGCTCATTACTACATCTATTAGCACTGAGCAGTGAATCCTAGGAAATGCAAGTGTGAGAGAGAAACTTTCAGCTTTGAATTTTCCCTTAGGAAACTTATTTCTGGCAAGTTTCACAAATGGCAGCTTCTTGTTTATATTTGTAGGGCCTACAACACATGGCATTTTCTCCTTGGCTCTGCCCTCAGCTCCCTCCCATGATTGAAGTGATAAGGCATTGTTCTCTCCTTGCCTCTGCTGTTGGTGTGAGTTTTTAGGGCTGTGCTCCTGATGCAGAGCCCAGGCAGTAGTTGATTGCCAGCTTTCCCTCCTCCTTAGATGTGTGCTAGCTCTCGAACGACATTTTGAGGTGCCTGAAGCATTCTGTGGAAGAAAATTAATTGGTTTTGACAAACCACAGCAGTCCCTTGGGTGCCTGGGAGTGCAACATTTATTGAAACCAGGCAGGAAATCAAAATGCTCTGGTGTTCACTTACCTCCAGTGCAGCTGTATTAAAAAAAATAAGAAGTAAAAAATCTTTACCCTTCCTCTGGATTTTTCACTCTGACATTTGGATTGTCCACTGACTTTCTAATAAAACCTCATTTTTCTTTTAGAGGAGAGTTTAGTGGTCATGAAAGATGCCAGAATGACAGCCCAGGGAGTAGATGGTCTCTGTTTACCCACAGAGCAAATGCAGCATCAGGGCAAACGTACTTGGCATTGTACTTCCACCTTGACCTGCGGCATCCCAAAGGAGGGTAGGGAATTGCAGCTTTCCAGCACTTCTAGACTTGACCTCTCTGCTTACACAACTTAATAAGGAATCAGGCTTCCCCTGCTATTGCAATGCAGTATTAAGGAAGGATTTTTATCACAGCTGTACGTGTAACAACCTCAGACTGAAAGCACTCTGCTAGCAGAAACCATCTCCTAGCCCCACTCTTCCAGGAGCCTGTCCTGTCTTCCTAATATATTGGTTACAATCTGATTCATTTCTAAAACATATGCCGATATCCAGTGCAAAGTAAAGAAGATCCCTTTATGCATGACACGTGTGCTATGTGAATGTGGGTGCCCTTCAGTCAGCCACTGGCTTGAGGTCGCTGCTCTGCTCTGTGCTGAGCTGCTGATGGGAGTCATTAAGTTGCCATCAAGTTTGAATTAGTGTTGATTCACCTCTAAAAAATAACCAGCAGTGTTCTTCACACAGGTCTGGAGGCAGGGCTGGGATATGAGGGGAGTAGTTTTTAAACAAAAGCTGGTTACTGCCCAAGTGCAGTCACAAAATAGCATTGGGGTTAGTTTTACAGGGGGTGTCCACTTGCCAGCCTGTAAAGTGGCATGTGATTTCTGGACCATGACCTGCTCGATGAGGTGATCTTTTTTATAATCTTAGTGTGTGTGGGCATCCCCAGGAGTGGTGTCAGTAGAGGAAAGCCATATACTTTGAGGCTGTAGGATCAGGTTTACCACAGATCCTAACCTCACAGACTGGAAGGAGTACTGGAGCCACTGGAAAGGCTGATTGGAAAGGATTCACAGACTAATTGATGTAACAGGAGTTACTGAGCTCCTGCAGGACCTCATTGCAATAGATTTCTGGGGGTTTAGCAGGTTCTTTTGCATTGTCAATTAGCATGAGGTTCATGTGGGTATGGTATGGGTGCACACTCTGAATGCAGTAAACAGTATGAAGTGTGTTAGGCAGAAGGTCCTGATGTCCTTGCATGTCCTCCATGGCTGCAAATGCCAGACAGAGGTGGGACACCAGCTTTGTCAGTGTGGTTAGAAACTGCAAGCAGACTGAAGCCTTGCTAATGTTTTGAGTGACAGACATGGGGAAGCAATGGACAGAGGAAGCATTTGCTTCTAAAGAGTTGCTGTGGTTTGGCTCCTCTCAGTTCCTGCTTGCAGGGGTGGGTGGAAGCTGTGGAGGGGACAGATGGGGAGCCAGCCCTAGGAGGTCCTTGAGAAGAGCAGGTAATGTGACTGCGGCAGAGAGGAGGGGTGGCAATGGCTGCTGGCTCTGCGTCACCGAGACGGTGACAACTCCTTAAGCAATTAATTAGCACAGCTGAGAGCCTGAGCTCGGTGCTAAAGGTGAGCTGCAGTTGTACCAGCAGAGATGCACAATGGCTTTACTGTTTGGCCTGGGACCTTGCTGGGGGCTTATCTTGGTAGTTGTTACTGCAGTGCTTCTACAGGCTATTCATGATCTTGTAGAATAGCTGTAGAAGCATTGTCTTAAAAGTTCAGCAATGTGGGAAGCCAAAGAGGGGTCATCAGCAATCCTAAATGAAGCTTTGGCAGGTCTGCATACTGCAGGAGTATTACTGCGTAGGTTTCTTCTTCACCTTTTTTCTCCTCTAATGATTCTGCTTTCTGGCATAACAATTACCTGCTTTGGATATCAATGTCTATGGAAAACTGGCTCAAGCTAAAATGGTAAATTAACTGCTTTGAAGCTTATGTCCCAGATGTCAGTAGTGATAGATTCTGTCAAGTGGTTTCTAGCTAGAAAAGACTTTGAGCAGTGTCATTTTTCATGGGAAAACTTCCCATATGCTTCTCCAAGAGGCTTTTCTGGGCAATTAAGTGACATGCTGTATGCAGAGATAACATGAATTCAGAGAGCTTTTGCACTTCATCTTCTGTGACACACCATACGTGGGGTGTCAGTGGTCACCAGGAGTTTGGCCCTTGGTCTCAGTTACTTCTGCAGGAGCAGGGTTTTCCCCTGCTGTCACCCATAACCAACAGGACTCCTGTGGTGTTTGTTATACAAATGGTTGACACACCATGAAGCTGGGACGTGGAAAGATCTGTGGCAGAGGAAATGCCATCCTACATTCATCCACTGAATGTCATAGTGGGTACCAAGGTCTCTCAGCTCCTGAGCCAGAGGACAACACTCTGGACAAGGAGTAGGTGTCATGGGAGTGAAGATTTTCATGGAACTGAATGGCAACTTCTTTTTCTCTTTTAGTATAACTGGCTAATAAAATTATATTCACAAGGAGCACCTGTCTCTGTAGGGGAGACCCAAGTGTACTGCTCTTCACACACTGGGCAACATGACAATGAAGTCTGGGGGAAAACTCAGCAAAAATCACAACTTTTAGATGTATGCGGTGTTTCATGGCCCTTGGCAAAGGAATGGTACAGCATGGATTGTGATTTGGGGGCTTTCAGAGTCCCCCCCAGAGATGGCCCTCTGGTGGCACTGGTTGTTTCAGTCCCTGTATGGCTCCATCTCCTGCCAGGAGTCAAGCCCCCTGAGAGTTCCCTTGCTTGACTCCTCTGTGCCAGCAGTCCTGAGGCTCCTGCTGCTTTGCATTACAGCCGTGTGTCAAGAAATCCCAGCTCCTGAGGTCAAGTGCTAAGCATTTCCTTCTTTATCAGATATTTACTTTGGAGGATTTCATTATACTGAATCTACTAGCTTTGAATAAATTCACATGCAGTAAATTTATTCTCGCTCTTTCTGAAGATTCTTGTATGCTAGAGAAAACTTTGAAGACAACCATTTATACCAAAAGCAATTACTTTTGTGGTAATTTTTTATGTATTTTACCGCAGATACTGTATTTCTGTTTGACTATGAGCTTTCTCCCAAGTGGCACTGCTGTGCTGGAAGTAGAGAAAGTCAGATGCTTGAATTTTGGTTGCCCCAACATTTTCACATTGTTAACATTGAATGTATTTGTCTGTGCACTTATTTGAACAAACTCAACTTACCTGAATAAAGCTACAGGTTGATCTTATCAAAATCCACTTGTAGTTGCTCCATGTGAAGTGGGGTTGTTTTGTTTTCTTACTGTTGGTTGATTTTGGTGGGGATTTTTTGCAACACCACTCTGTCAGCTTCTGGTTATTTGATTTCTTCAGCCAAGTGCTAGAGATGGTTTTTCATGACATTGCAGAGGGCATCTCCTGAAGCCTCCTCACTCGGCTCATGAGTATCCAGGAACCATACTCTGCCATATGGTTAAGTTGTAGTGCTGGCAAATGCATCTTTCTATATTATTTGGAATAATAAACCTGTAAAAAATCCTTCTGCAAATAACTTTCAAATGTGTGATGAGGCAAAGCTGAATTCTCCACCTCAGCAGCAGGTTTGCTCCATGCAAACTATAATGTCATCTACACAGTAACTCTTCCTGGTGCCTCAGTTGCAGCCCTCTGCACCCAGCATCTCCTGCAATCACTTTACCAAATCCAAAACAAATCAGGAGGAAAAGCTCAAGTACGAATTTAGGCAGTTAGGCCTGATGATCCATTAAGTTCTCTCTCCCCTGGTTTGCTTTACACACACTGTTTCAGCAGGTAAGTCTTGGTGGTCCTTGTGATGAGAAAAAGCCATTCTTTGGGGCTGGAGGTTTGGTTTACCAAAACTGTTGGTTGTGTAGATATCAGTGGGGATAATAGCTGTCCATCCTACATCTAAACGTGCCTTTAGTTTTTCCAGAGGGCAAACATGCACGGCTCCTTTTGAAAGTGGACAAGGGAAAACTCTGGGAATGTGTACTAAAGAGAAGCATGTTCATATTAAAATCCAATTTCTTCGTCGTAAGTTTGTCATTAACAAGATTATTTTCATTTAGAAGTGGCTCATTAACTAGTTTAGAAAAGGAAAACCAAACCAAAAACCATAAAGAAATGTAGGTCCCTGTTAAATTGCAAATTCTGTATTCTGCTGAAATACTGTTTTATGGGAACCGGTAATAGTTATACTGCACATATATACATATTTCACCAGAAAGCAAAAACTGTTTTCCAGGGGAAATTATTATACAGAAAAACAATATTAATAGCAATAAGCTATTGCTATTACAGTATCTAATATTTGTGCTCAAGCCGGAATCTGAGATGGACAAAAAATTAGTCAAATGGACAGCCCTCAACATCCCAGTCTAAACTTTGTGGCTAGCTTTAACCCTTGCAATAGACTGATGAGGGAAATCACTTAAACCTTCCTATTATTGCTGTAATGAAATAGATAGAAACATTTTTCTGAGCATTTCTATGGCACGAGAATGTTGTGGCATTTTCTGGGCTGTTCATTATCCGACCGAGCCACTCACATCTGGAGGAATTGCATCCCACTTGACTTTTGACCTTTTTTCTTTGCATGGCATTTGGTTTAGGATTTAATGACAAATAAAATATTTATTTCTGGATCAACAGGTCTGTGAAGTTTCAGTTAGTCCACATAGGGCACAAACTTTGCTGGCAAAAGGAAGGAAAGGCTTTTGTGATTCAGGTAGAAAGTAGTTGCTCAAGACATCTGTGGTTGGGTCCTGTATCTGCCTTAGCCTGCTCTGGGAGCCTGGGCAGGAGTTCTGTATCTTCCTGGTATATCAGTCTGTTGCTGGATTTCCCTCCCACAGTGAGGATTTCTGAATTCACATTCAGTGGATGTTATTAAGGCCTAAAAAAGAAAAATCTAGGGGCAAACTGCACATTGTTGGTTATTTTTAAGAGGAAACCAAAAGAAAAATAAGCACACCAAGGGTGTTTTGTAATTCACGTTTTGAAATTGGTACTTAATAGGTAGGAATTAACATGAACTGAAAGCAAAGGAAAACTTTGGGCACACCAGGGCTTTTCAGTACTTTCTGAGAATTCAGAGAGAAGTACATTTTGGCAGATTTCTAGTTGCAACTTCTCATGTTCTATTATAGACCTCTTCATGGGGATCCAGCAAACCCTGGAGAAATCACACATGTGAACCCACTTAAATCTTCCCCCTGCCAGGCTTCTAAATGGGGGTCTAAGGCTCAAGCTGCTTCTAGTTGTTGCAGTCTGCCTCAGTTTAAGTTATTTTTCTCATGAAAGACTGAGCAGAAGTGAAATTGGTGCTGTAATAAAAGGTGTCCCTATTTCACAAGGACCTTAACAGCAGCTGCTGAGGACAAACATTAGCCTAAGAAGGTCTCCAGGGGTTGGCTTTGATGGAGGTAATCTTTCTTGTAATACCATTCCTAATGTGGATCTCTGTTAGCTATATGTAGTAATTTCTTCCTCTGTATTTGTTCTGGTATATCTCTAGGGCTGCTTGTATGTGCTGTAGAATATTTACTGTATTTCTTTCTATCTGCTGTGCTGTGGTCTTGTAATATATGTTGTTGCAGATCTGTTCTCTTCTAAACATGGAGTGTACTTCCTAGTTTCTCCTTTACTCCTTGTATCAGGTTTGTCTTTTCTTCAAATGTCCTTCTCTGAGCACTGCACCTCTGAGCTGAGGGTACATCAAACTGCAGTTGCAGTTCCTGCTCATGGAAGGGAGCCTCCAAGAAAAATGGGGAGAGACTATTCACAAGAGCATGGAGTGAATGGCTTCTAACTGAGAGTATGCTTATATTAGATACTAAAATATCTTCCTTGTGAGGATGGTGAGGCCCTGGCTCAGGCTGCCTAGAGATGCTGTGGCTGCTCCATCCCTGGAAGTGTTCCAGGCCAGGTGGGATGGTGCTCTGAGAAACCTGGTCTAGTGGGAAGGTGTTACTGCCCGTAGCAACGGGGTTGAAGTGGGGTGATCTTTAAAGTCCCTTCCAATCCAAGCCACTCTGTGATTCTATGATTCTGTTTGCAGCTTTGGAAACAGGAGTGAGAGGGGCAGAACAGCAATGGTTGCCTCAGTATCTTCTGATTCTCACAGTGGCTCCTGTTCAGATATGTCCAGCAGATATTCAGGGGTTCAGCTGGGGTAGCTACAGTCTCAAGCCAGTTGCATTTGGTTCTGGCCTATTTTCCCAGCCAGCAAATCCTTCCTGTTTGCTATTCATATCTCCATTCCTGACACCAGTTGTTAACAAGTGGCATCTTGATGCTTTGTGTTGTCTGGAGGTGGTTTAGGAATGTTCTTACTCCTACTTCTCTTTCTTTGCATAGCTTTTGCTATATAGATGATACCATAATAGAAGAACACTTCATGGAGAAGTCTGTTGGATTTTGTTTTGACTATTACTGCTTGATTGCATTTGTAATTGTTTTTTTCCTGTTTTTTTTTTCTTTTTTCCATGATTTGGATTTTTTTTGTCAAATATCAAGCCATCCTAAACTATGACAGAACAAGTGTTTTTTAGGAGTAATATCAGAATTCTTGTTCAGATCTTCCCCTGCTTCTGCACCCCAGAATTCATCATCTTCCCTATGCCCCACTGCAGTGTCTGTGCAGATTATTTCCTCTGTCATTTACCTGGCCTGCCTGTCTGGCCATTTGTCTAGAAAATCTAGATAGCTTTTAGACTGGTCAGAGGTATTTCACACCTCTGACTTAACTGAGCTGTGGGGAACTCTCATCATCTCTGACCTTTTGTTTGCTCCAGCTCAACAGAGGGGTGCAGCATTTCAGCCTGGGTCCCTGCCACATCCATGGTGTGCAAGGAAATCATTCTTGCCTCTCCGCTGCTGTCTCTTCTGAAGAACAACTCACAGCAGTAATTTCTGCAGTCAGAGGGACTTGGCAAGTGGTGGATTGACAGGATTGCCCAAACTGTCCCAGAGAGGACCCTGGAGATCACGAAGTGTCAGCCAGTGCTAGACTCTACTCTGCTGCTTTCCTGGGAGACCTGGGGCTGCATCACCCATCTGTTGTCCCCTAGGAAGGGATCCAGATGACCAAACTCAATCACTTTGTCCATGAGGATAAATAAGGATCATAATCCAATTGTTATGGCAATTGCAATGCAGCAAACTCAAGGCAACTTTCCAAAGCTTGTATTTTTATTCCTCACTCATTTAAAGCAGAAGGAGGCAGACCAGCTTTTGCCAGTCTTTCCCATGTTCCAGGCAAATCACATTGCCAGCTCATTGGCAAACTTCTTGATAGGTGTCAGCAGGACCATCTCTTTCACTGTGTTTACTGGTATGCTCTGCCTCTTCTTCCAAGGACTGAAGGCTGATGGTGACTTACAAAAATAATAAATGCATAATAAATAATAAAAGCCTTCTTGGCACTATAGTTCCCAGCTGTATAACATTGACTTCACCCACACAGTACAAAGTTTGTACAACAGGTGGTGATCCCTTGTACCAAAACTACAGGAAATCAGAAGAATTTAATTTAAAGTCCAAGTCCATTGTCTTTTTAATGTGAAAATATAGCATAGCCCAGGACTTAAGACTATGGGTGGAGGAATCTTCTGAAAGTCTATAAGCAAATCTGAAGAAGATTGATTACTAATTAAGAGGTCCTTTCAGGAATTTGTCTTAGTTTTTTCATGTTTCAAATTACAATAACAAGATAATGAAGACAAATTTTCCATAGCTGTAACTGAAAGCTTGGTACAGGTTGTACTTGAGGCAACTGGGTCATCCTTTGGTTAAATTATTAAATATTCCTGCATCTCATTACTATCATCAGCACATCAGAAGTCATCAGCACATCAACTGCGAGGTAGGGGCTAATGTGACCTTAGAACTCCTGTGCAGGTGACTTGGGTGTGATCCACTGATCTCTGCCTGATGGGAGCCCCTGATCCCTGTCCTTGTCCCTGAGTGCCAGTCCATAAGTTATTGGTACCCCACAGCCAGGGGCTTCCCCAGCCGAGCTGCTGTGCCCCCCGTGCCAGTGGCCAGCGCTGCCTGGGCAGCTCTGGGGACACAAAGGTGTCAAGCCCAGAGGACTGATGTCCCCCTGGTCTCCTCCTACAGACAGACCTGTGTTCTGTGCTCACTGGCAAGTCATATAATCAATTAGAAATTAGAGGCCAGATTCATGAGTTCACTTCAGCTGTTCTTGTGGTACAAACCAGCTGCAAATTCAGCTTTTATGCTGTTGCTACTTTCCCCAGCTTTTATGTGTTTGCAGCTTTGCTTTTAAAAGCAGTTTTTAAATGACTTGAGATTGATGCTTAACTTCAAAGTGCTAACAAATATTGCATTGCAAATTCCTCCTTAGGCAACTCCCTTACTTTTTTTTTTTAATAATTTTGAAAACAAAGGCTATTCTTCGGGGGAAAGCTGTGCTAAGGTGAATGTTTCTCAGTCTACACATCAGTGCAATGTGAACAGAGCATTGCAGTGCCAATGATTGCATCTAGACCCAGGATTTGCACAATTAAGAACACCCATTATGATGTATAATTTTGTTGGGCTAAGGAGTTCTTAGGTAAAACCAAAAGAAATCTCAATTCAAAAACTTGTATCATTTCTCTGCTCTTGTCAGAATTCATTGAATCGCATGAGAGTTTATTTTTAAGATTTTAAAAATTAATTGTTATTTTTGTGAACTTCATACTAGGTATGAAGTTAACAAAATACTGAAAGTACCTATTCTCACTTCTTTTAATAGTTTTAAGCAAAAATACAATCACTATTAAGGTGTAAGAACTCTAGTTAAGCAGCACATTTCAAAACATAATATATTTTAAAATACAGTCCCACATTACATAACTACCACACAATTTAATTTTGGATGTTTTCACTGTGCATTTCAGGTTGCAGACATTGCTAGCTTTGCAGTCCAGTCTACTGTTAAAACATCGAATTTCCTGATTCCATCATGCGTGTTCTTTCGCAGTTGCTTTTAAATATTTCATCCAAAATTACTGATATGCCTGCTCTGCTATATAATACTTTTTAGGGGACAAATGACAACTCTTTGGGATTTGTAGGGGTTTTCTCATATTTAAATTGGTAATTACTCTTCTCACTTAGCTCTGTCTTAAGATATATTTATAAAACTGAAATCTTCAGGTGCGAAAAATTGCCCCAGCTTTATATCTCGTTTAGCAGGTCATTAAACAATTGTCTTTTCTCAAAAAGCATCCTAACTGTGGTTTTCTAAAGTTTATAAGTGACCATTTCCATATGTCTGCATAAGACAGGTATTAAACCATCTGACAAGTTAAATCAAAAATCAGAGAAAGAGAGAGGGTACAAGGGAGGAGAGATTATATAATCCTCTTTACTTGAACAAGTTGAAATCTCACTATTTTCCCCAAATAAGCAATATGCTCTGTCAGCACAACAGTAAAGCATGCGTGTGCATACTCATCCCAACCTATATAGCCATACATTTGTATAGTTAATCAGGGTTGGGGAAAACACATTTGCATCTATGCAAATGGTCTTCCAAGAAATGAAGGAAGGAGACACCATTCCAGGTAATCACAGCAACTTCCTCTGCTCAGTGCAGCAGGTCGGCCAACGGGCTTCCCCGGGGTGAATTAAGGAAGGGAATTAGGCTATTAATTAGTGAGTTCCGTGGCCTTTGTGCATGTGTGACTGTGCCTGCCCGGGGCAGCGTGTGTGCCTGCGGGGCAGGGTACGTGTTGCAGGCAGTGTTGTGCTGATGATGGCTCCTTTTCTCTCGGGAAGATTAACCTATTTTTAGACCAAACTGTTGGTGTGAGTCCAGGAGAAGCCTTCTATCTTTTAGATTTATGGAGGTTGCCAGGCAGATCTTAAACACATTCTCTAAGCTGCATTTATTTGTATTTCGGCTTCTTTTTGGAGGCCAAGTTCCCTGTATCTCTTTGGATAGGACCCTTGATACTGAAACAGGTCTGGAGTCTGTCAAATAATCCAATTCATTCAACATTTGGAATTACCGTGCAAAAAAAAGTAATTTATTTTCTAATTATTCTCTGTCTTGCACAACCGTGCATTGCTGAAGTGTCACTGTTTAAAATATTTATCTCTCTCCGCTGCGTGATCTGCTCGAAGGCCATGGAGGGGTGATGAAAAAAAGCACTCTTTCCCACCACAGGCACATTACTTTGACTTGTCTTGGGCTGTTTTGACATCTCCCTGTAAATACATTTATTTTTCATTAGGATGTTTCTGGGTTTGTGGCATCCAGGAAAGCCAAAGCCATTACGCTGTTCATCTGTTAGAGACAAAATGAAGATAAACAAGTGTAATGAACTCCCTCTGAAGCCATTTCTCTGTTGTCTTTCCCTTGCTGCAAATGTGTGTGTGTGCAGGAACAGCCTCCTCGTGCTGGCTGGATGGGGGCAGCTGCTCTCAGTGCTTCCATTCTTCATCTGAGAGGGGGATTCAGCTAGGGAGAAGGATCCAAGCTCTGAGTGTGCTGTAGTCCTCAGGTTTTGATGTTGTGTCTGGAGAGCTCAGGCCTGCGGCATCGCCTGCAGCTTCTCTTGGGAAGCTGTGGCGTTTAATTTGTGATGTTGCCCCCATCAGCAGTTTCCTCCATCCTCTCCAATGTGTTACAAGGATAAATACATTGGAGATAGAAATGTGAGGACAGAATGTCTGTGATGTCCAAGCAAGTGCTGCTGTGGTTGTTGCTGGTGATTGGAGGATCATGTAGGGCATGACATTTCAGTACTGCATCCAGCTCTAGGGTCCTCAGCACAGGAATGACATCAGCCTGTTGGAGCAAGTTCATTAGAGGGATGGAGCACCTCTCCTGTGGAGAAAGGTTGAGAGAACTGGGATTGTTCAACTTTCAGAAGGGCAAGCATCTGTGTGACCTAATTTTAGCCTTCGAGTACCTGAGGGGAGCCTGCAAGAAGGATGGAAAGGGATTGTTTACAAGGGCATGGAGTGACAGGAGAAAGGGGAATGACTTCACATTGAAAGAGAGTAGTAGACTGGATATTAGAAAAAGACTCCTGTGACAGTGGTGAGGCACTGGTACAGGCCACCCAGAGAACTTGTGTATGCCCCATCCCTGGAAGTGGTCAAGGCCAGGTGGGATGGGGCTCTGAGAAATCTTGGTCTACTGGAAGGTGTCCCTGTCTATGGCAAGGGGGTTGAAACAACATGATCTTTAAGGTCCTTTTCAACCCAGACCATTCCATGATTCTGTGCCATGTTCACTGCAAGGATTTTTACTACAGGCTGGATAGCCTCATCCCTGTTATGGACTCAAAAAAAAATAGTGGAGAGCCTGTGGCATAGTAGCAAATAGCCAGTATGATTGGAGGTTGGTGGATAGGGAGTTAAAGGCAACCAGAGACAGGAATATTGTTTGGAGATCAGGGAAAGCTTGGAAAGGACAGAAAGTAAGCTGCAAAGAGGCATGAAGATGAGAATAAAAATGAATGTGAATATTGAGCTTTCTAGGGTAGCACATACGCTCTTTCTTCATCCTAGTCTTTCAATTATTTCCTATTTATTTGAGCCCTCCCTCATGCACCCATCCCCACCCTTCCAAACTGACTTGCTCATTGAATCTGAGTGAGTTTATGCTGAATTTTAAAATACCTCCTTTTTCTCCATCTCTAAACTGCTAATCTCTCAGGCTGAGGAATCCTGGGACAAAGAGGAGTCCACAGAGTGGAACTCTGTAAAATTAGCTTTTGCAGCATTAGTGTTTGCACAGCTACAGGCTGAAGCCCTGCACTCCCCCTGCCTGGCAGCCTGCCTCCCTTCCCTGGGGAGGCCATCACAGAGTGAGCTGCCTTCCTCCTTCTCTTCCTCCTCTTCCTCCTCTTCCTCCTCCCTTGCCACCATCCCTCCACTGCAAGAAGAGCAGAGTGGAGAATTGGCATTCATTCGGACAAGGGTTTAACTTGAATTATGTTAATTGGTCTTGTCTCCTTTTATTGAAGTGTGTTCTCAAATACAGCACAGAATTGAAATTCCAGCACTGGTGTCACATCGTGGGGATGATTAGCTGGGAAAAGAGGGCACATGGGGGGATATTTCTTGGGTGAAACCAAGCTGAGACTTGGCATATGCAGTGCATTGCTTCCTTGTGCTGCAAGCCCTCTGATTTTGGCAAACAATTTAATCTGGAGCATTCATATGCAGGATAGGGATGGTTTTGGAGCAAAAGGAAGGTGAAGAGGTTCCAGGCTGGTGTCGTGCTGTGATCCCCCTGCAGGGAGAGACCTGTCTGTGCCTTTGAGCGATAAGCAGGCCATGAGTGGCTTTGAGCCAGGTGGCTGCAGTCACCCAGGGCACTCTGCCTGGGTGCCAGAGAGAGCAGAACAATAGGTAATGCCCTGAAATCTAGTGCTGAGCTTTGGATTTTTGACAATTTCTTGTGCTGTCTTATGCCCAATTTTGGTGTAAGAGCAAGGTGCTTCTTTGGAGCACCTTGCTCCAGTTTTCACTCCTTGCAACTTGCTCTCTGCAAATCACCTATTCAAACACCATCTCTAATGCCTGCGTGTCTATTCCTCACTGCTTCTGCTGTTGTTTATTAACTTGCTCTGCATGGCATCTGGGGAATTTGTTCATTGGAAAAGCAAAATGCAGTTGTGTTTCTGCCTAGCACATGTACCAAGGTACTCTCAGCCTGCTGGGCCTTGAGCAGGATCCAGCGCTAACGCTGCAAACCCTCCCCGCTTCCTCTCCCAGCCCTGCTCAGCTGATTGCCTTCTATTTTTCCTTGTGGTGTTGTTATTAATAATCATATACCAATCTCCTCTGACAATCACAATCATTTCCTGGGAGAGAGCGAATCCAAGTCAACCACATCCAGCTACCCAGCGAAATGATGCTGTGTCTACCAGGCTGATGAATGCCGCTCCTGTCTGTGCCCTTTCTGTGCGTGGAGCACTTGATGATGCTGGAGGCTGCACTAGAGATTTTAAGCTGTCTGTTTCTCAAGGAAACTGGCTGCAGGGAGGAGACATGGCTGCCAAGGATTAAAGGGGGATGGTGTTTTTTTGGGAAATAACATTCTGTCTGGCTGTTTCCCTAGGTGCAACTGCCTGCCAGGGTCAGGTGCAACAGGACTATCCAGGGATCTGGTATCCTCAGCCCAGTTCTGCATGGATAAAATCTCTACCCTTAGAGCATGGTTGTAGCTAGCTTTGCAAATGCTTTTTGGTAATAGATTGAGCCGAGCACCATGTGCTTCCTCCTGTATCTGTGCCCCCAGTTTCCATCCTCCTGTGAGACAAAGCCCAGGGAGCTCTTGCTAACAGGTTTTCTGCTGAAAGGTATTCCCAGTGGTAAAATGGGGGTGAAAGCTTTTTCCCAGAGTTCACTGGTTTCTCAGTTATCTCCCTTTTACTCTCAGCCTGGCTCTGCAGCCTCCCAGGCTATGTGTGCTGCCAGGTTTTTCTACCAGAGCAATTTCCCTTGTTGCAATTCTTGACAGCACCACTTTTTCTCCTAGAAACATGGGGCTGCTGAATGTCTCGAGAACTCAATTGGCCTGGATGGATGGGATGAGCCAGGTGGATGTGCCGTGAGGCAGAAACCACCCTTCCTGCGCTTAAAGAAAAGGGTGGTGACTGCAACTTGCTGGGGTGAACAGTTGTGCTTGGGTGGGGAGAAGAGCATAGAACTGCTTGTAGGCACAGGGTGGGAGGCTCTCACATGGGGTATCCCCATGTCTGCAGGTTTTCTCTGGGGTGTCCTGCTCTGCAGCCAGCCTGGCTCTGACTTTTTTGCAGTTCATGGAAAGTTGTCTTTCTGGCTGATGGGCTGAGCGTGGCTGGCTGTGCAGTGTGGAAAGCTGGGGGTGGCGGGCACGTGTTCCACGTGCAGAGTAATTGCTAGGGGCTCACTGAAGTGAGGTGCCCAGGAAGGGCAGAGCTGTGGGTTCTGTCTTGGGAAATGAGGTCAAGAAACCCTTGGGAGCTCAATTAACCGCACATGACCGGGACGAACTAGGACACCGATTGCATGACTGGCAAAGATGAGAGCCCGTGGCCTGCTTGGTTTGCTCCAGGCTTAGAATGTCTTCATTTATTTTGCCTTTATTTGTCACTATTTTGTTCTTGGATTTAGAGTAGAAAGCTCTGACCTGAGCTCCCATGCTCTGCCCGTGTGACCCAGCAGTGTCTGGTCAGCAGAGGCAGTGAGTGGGGTGCAGCCAGCTCAGGACACAAAAGCAGTGCATGGCTCTCCTTCTCTCTATGTTCTTGGTCTTTGCTCAAACTCTGGCATATATTTGTCTTTTCTGTATTTCCTTGTGGATCATTCTATGAAATATTGTGAAGTGGATCCTGTTTTATGTTAGAAGCTATTCGTAATGAGACTGGAGAGAGATACAGCATTTGACTGCAGTGGCTGTTAATTTTAATATGCTCTGAATCTCGAGGTAGCTCTTTATTCTTCCTACACTGAACTTGCACGCTGCTGCTGCTACAGGCTGCACGGGGGACATGTCGTGTGAACCAAAAAGGCTTAATGAGGAACAGAGGGAAAAACTCTGCCAGTATTTTATAAAACATGAGATTTATTTTCTTAAATGCAGATCACAGAGTCTAGATATTTAAAGGCTTATGATTTAGCAGCTCTAAGGAAAGGTTTAGAGGTAGTAAGAAGGACAGGGGGTGGTTGACAAAGACCTTGAAATTGCACTCAGCTCTGCTGGGCAGAAAATAAGCGTGCAGTGGAAAATACCAGTTCCTGCTGGTCTGAGCAGACAAAGTCCTTCACAGGTGAGGGATGGAGGAGAGCACATCAGCAACACAGGGCCACGGATGGCAGGTTAGTGCTATAGAATATGCTCCTTAATGGTTGGGTGAGTTGGGCAGGGACAAGTGAAATGAAAGGGGAAAGGTGCAGGGCAGAGTGGTCTGGACCTGGGAATGAGGGCCTGGGAATGCTCTTAAGATGCTTCAAGTAGCTTCTTGCCCATGTCCAAAACTAAAATAAACTATAAAACCCCACATGTGTCTGAAAAGATGTAGGGAAACCCCAGAGTGGTATCAAAAGGTTCACAGACAGGATCTGAGCAAGCTTTTGGTGCTCACTCAGCTCTGACGACTAGCTTGGGGGCTGAGGCCTTCTGAGCTCTGGAGAAACGAGAAGTTTTAATTTTGCTGGGGTTTGGGTATTAACTCTTTTATTGCAGCTGTTTGGCTGAATGGCTGCTCTCTGGCTGCCTTGAATTCAGAGGGAGACTGTCACCACTGGTGTTTGTCAGTTGTCTGTGAGAAGCAGACTGGAGATGGAACTGCATTTGATCATTTGTCAACTTTTTCTTTTGTGCTGAATATCTGATAATGTTTGCTGAGTGCTCACTCTGCGTATGCTCATTTGATCAGCTGCTGCAAAAATTGCAGGTGATGGAAGAAGAGAGGTTGGACATGGCTAAGGCACATCTGCAGTTGAATGTTTGTCAACAACAAGGTGCTCACTCGTCTTGCTAATAACAGACATTGGGAAAGGGGTGGTTCCAGGCCTCTATAGGCAATTATTGGTTCCCTAAATCAGTGGGCAGGCTGAAAGCATACTGGGCTGAAAGCACATTGCCTTTCCAGGATTGCTCTTAGAGGTGTGTTTCCCATCACCAGCTGCCTCAGGGCTGTCAGATCCAGAGGAGGCCTCCAAGTTCTCAGTATGGTGATGACCAACAGTGTCAAAACCCTTGGGAAGTGTGTGCAGGACCTGGCTTTGCTGCCACAGCCTTTGAGGATTTTCACGGAAGGGAGATGGGAAGTGTCAGGTTGCTACAGTATCCAAACTTTGTACTCTGGTGCTTGTAAAATTCAGCTCTTCCAGTTGCCCCGTGCACAGAGTGCTGTGTTGGCATGGCAGGCTCTGGATTTGGAAGTCTGGGGAAAGCGGAATCCCCTCAATGGGAGATGGAGAATGCCTTTTCCTTGTCTCCTCCCTCTGCTCAGAGCCTCCCTAAAGCCTGAGCAGAGCTGTGCTTTGACCTGGTTCCTTCTGTCAAGTGCCTCCATTTACTCTGTGAAAAGATCTTTTTGCTGTCTCTGGGATCCAAGCCCCCAGGAGGAGCCCGTGACTGTGACCACTGCTCACCCTGCACTTGTGCAGAGCTCCCCGCTCAGACCAGGCTCTGTGAGCAGCACCACGACAGTTATTTGTAGAGTGGGTTTTTTTCCACTTTTGTTTCTCATCAGAGGCTGAGTAGCACACTCACACGTGGCATATCAGGCCTCTTGCAAGCACACTTCATTTAAAAAGCTAATTTGTACTTGCAAAGCAATACACATGCTTCAACAACCCCCTCCTCTCAAAAGCAAACAGAGAAACGCCACAGAGAAATAAAATAAAATGGGATGAGAATTATCCATGCTTGCTCTACTCCACTGTTTGTCTGCTGGGGAAAAAGAAGAGGTGAAGCAAAGTTACTAAAATAAATATATAAAAAATAAACAAATAGAAAAACAGCCTCTAACGTTCTTAGCGTTGCAAGCTGTGAGATGGGGATTAGCCCTGCCTGCCCTCCCCGATAGCGCAGCGTGCTCCGGGCTGTGGGATCGCGGCTGCCTTTGCTCGCCGTGCCGCAGGTGTGGGTGGCGGCAGGGAGGTGATGGCAGCGCTCCTGCCCCGCCGCAGCGCCTGCCCAGGACGGGCCGTGAGCTCCTTCCGCACCCCCTGCTGTCCCAGATGTATTTTTGAGGGGGAGCAAGTGTTTATCTCGCTGTGTAGCTGTGGATTAGACAGATTCTGCCTCTCGAGGGACTCCTGAACAGCCTGTGCTCGCATCGCTGTGTGTCCGTGCGCATCGCGAGTGCGTTTTTAGCAGCAGGAGCCCAGCTGCGGCACGGAGCTCACACCGCAGCTCTGCCACCTCTGCCTGCTGCCCGCCGCTCCTGCCCTCCCTCGCTGCCGCTGGCACTCGCTCGTCCTGCTCCCGAGCCCTCCCGCTCGTACTGGGGTGGAGAAGGGAAGGGAAAGGTGAACCTACTGCTGGGCTGCGCTCTGCACAGCTGCCAGCTTCGATTTTGTCATCCCTGCTCCGCTCTGCCTCTACGACTTCAGCAGGGGCATTTTCAAAGACATTCACTGTAGTCCGCAGCATGGGTTGAGGGGCAGGGAGCTGGGGAGGAGCGAGCAGCTCTTGCTGAGGAGCTTTTCAGGGCTGAGATGCGAGGTGGGAGCCAGTGTGTGGTAGGATCCTGCCACTGACGATATCTTCTATTGCAGCTTTTTTGCAGCATCGGAAAAGCAGGGTGGAATTAGGCCACGTAGCCTGTGGTATGAGCTCTGCTTGTTGGTATTGTTAATAGCTCTGCTCAGAATATGCTGACTTTTTCTGAACAAAAGCTAAAAAGCAACCCTTACAAATTAATCATTATTAATACTTTGTGCTCGCTTAGCTATGCATGCAGCCATTCAGGGTGGTAAATACCCATTCTTGTGCTTAATCTCCATGGCTCAACCTCTCTTGGATGGCAACAAAGCCTTGTACTGGGAACTCCTGTGTTTGGGGGCAGCTTGGCAATTCTGGGGCAACAACCTATCTCCCTCTCCCTCTCCCTCTCCCTCTCCCTGCTCACATAAAATACGAGTAAAATGCTTTAAGCCTAAAGGAGTTACGTGAATACTGTACCAGCATGACTAAGGTGAACCCAGGGATTTCATCTGCTGCCAGTTGATGTTGATTCTGTGACTCCTTTGTTACTCTGCTTTGAAGGCTGACTTACAATGAATTTTGCTCTGGCCCTAAATTTGTCCAACTCTAGTGAGGTCAAGGATTTCTTTGGATTATAAACCAGAATAGAAATTTGTGCCTAATAAGCTGGGTGATAATGAGGGATTCTTTTCCTCTCAGGTCTTGAGCACTCCTGGCAGGGTGGCCATGTTTTTGTTTCCCAGCCAGTGGAAGAGGATGTGGCATGGGTATTTTGAAGATCAGAGGTATCTTGTCCTGCTGAAGATTTTGGGAATGCAGCACCAACACACTGAGAGCTGGGCCCCAGGGAGGAAGACAGGGCTGGTGTGACAAGCACTGATGCAGTATGTCAGCCTGCTGATGTGCACAGCAGAGCGTGGCAGTGAGCAAGTGCTGTTTGCAGAGCACAAGGAGGTGGCAATTTGGGTTGTTATCTCCTTGGGCTGTACCTTGTGTGCTGGTTTAGGTGCTGCCAGATTACTGGCAACCACGAGCTGCAGCAGCCTGGTCCCCTTCTCCGCTGGCATCCATCAGTGGCTGTGCAGAGCCATGAACTGAGAGTCAAATACTCTCCCCTCACTGATGAATTTAGTTTCTCAGACATCAAGTTCACCAGGCATTTCAAAAATAAGTTCTCAGCCTTTCAGTATTGTGACTTCTTCCACCCAAGTGCTACCCGTGTAATCTCTTGCACATTTCAAAGCTACTTGAAACAGCTTCTTGCTTTAGTGCTTGCCAGATTCCCCCCCAGCTGCCAGGAAGAGAGTAAGCAGCCGCTGCCTGTTCTACTTGAGAAATTCAACTGCCAAGTGGTTATTTACAGCGGGCAGAGGAATGAAAATGTTAAATGAAATCAATTGCTGGCAATGTGAAAAAAGGAAGGGGGAGGAAAAAACCCCAAACCCTTACAAAATCAGGATTATGCTGGCTGCAAGCTGCAGCCACCTTAAAAGGATTGCAGACAACAAACAGCAAAATGCCGACGACAAAGCCATGCCCGCATTAGCCCAGCCTGGTGCTGACTCGGACTTTTGTTTTTGTTTAATCTCCCTATTCTTGTCCACTTTGGTCCCTTTCTTGGCAGTGGATGGGGAGATGGAAGAGCTTTGGAAAGGAAGCTGGATTGTGTTAAAACAGTTGTTCAATCCATTTCAACATCAGGCTCCCTGCCTGAATTTAACCTGGAGGTAAATGAAAAATTAAAAACTAAATGAGCCCTATCTCCCTGATGAACATTGAATTTTGCCTTAAAAAGGAGAGCATTTTTATTTCCCTTGACTTTAACAGGATGGAGGTGGTGGAAGGTTACTGGGAGAGGCTGCCAGCCAGTTTAGTTCTGGCTGGATCACAACAGGTTTTTTTAGGTGTCAATCCCTTCCTTTACATGGAAGCCTCAGGCTTCCCTGCTAAATGTCTACAGAGACAAGTGAATCACAGCCTTGCATTGGGCAGTGTGGCAATTAATCAGCCATTAAAAAGAAAGACCTGCTGTCTTATAAACCAATTAGATGGGAACTGGTTGCTTGTATAACTAATGCAGTGGGGTTGCTAGTAAGTTAAAGGCTCCTTGCAGAGAGAGGAGCTGAAATAAGTCTCTATTACAGGGCTTTAAAGAACAGGTTGAAACCACCAGAGCACCAGATCTTCCTCTAAAACAGGAATCTCAATTTGCAGCAATACATTGCAGTAAACACTGTCCCCTCTCCTTGCCTTGCAGTTGGCTGAAGAAACTACTTTTAACTCTTGATGATGAAATGTTTTAAAATTCTCTTTTTTCCTAAATCTTCACTGAGTTTCTAGACAGGGATGGAGATGATGATGAGGATGAACGGGTGAGAACCCCTCTGAAGCTGGGTAAGAGAGGTGATGCAGTGCTGTGGGATGCTCTGTGCATGCAAAGGGATGGGTTCACTGAGCCCCAGCTAACCCTGGAGCAGAATTTGATGCACTCTCCACTAATGCAGTGTCTTTTTTAGCTTGTTTGCAGGATGGGTCTGCTTTAGGAGCTAGGCTGATGCTTTTGCATAGCACTGCCTTTGGGTTTGGGTTGGTGCTGTTGTGAGGCAGGGTTGCTGGCTGTAGAGAGGGTCTGTGTCACTGAGAGAGCATTTTTTATCTGTGCCTTGAGCAGGGTTTACTCCAGCAGCCACTGAAGCAAATCTCAAGTGTTTAGCTGGTTGCACTGGGCTTTCAATTCTTGGCAGTTTTGCTAATGTGCTAATTTGAACTGTTCTCTCCTGAGAACACACTCAGTCTGCTGGATGCTGAGCCAAATGGAGCGGGGGGCTGACACCAGCCTGCTACCTGGAGCTGTGACTGTGGATTTCAGCAGTCCTGTGCTCCATCCATCCTGACCAGTGCCTGTAGGGGTGTGGGATTGGGTGGCTACCCCAGCAGCAAGGGAGGAAATTCCTTGGTGAGATTCTTAAGCTGATTCATTGGTTTCTTGTTCAATTTATTCTGCTTTTAGAAGAGATGTGATTGCTGTCATTGGGCTGCTAAAGTAACAAGATATATGTTTAACTTTACCTAATATACTGTTTGCAGCTACTTAGGAACAGTGCAAACTAGATAAATAAATCATTTATTTGCTTCAGTCATAGCAATGATTTTGTGTCTGCTCCATCATAACACAGGGCCTATTAATTTCACTGGGAATGTGGGATACAGTGTTCACTTACCTTACGCTTGCATTTAACAGCATTCACGTGCAGAATTTTAACAGATCATTCTAGGTCAACCAAGATAGTTGTTGCTAACCCTTTTCTGCAATTCCAGTAAGCAGGAATAATTTTAGACTAGATCTGTGGTAGGGAAACTTTGTTGCTATAGCATAAAATGCTGAAAAGACAGTTTGGGGTGCAGAGAAGGGCGCTGGGTATACCAGCTTCTACTTCTGGCTCTGAAAAACTAGAGAAAAACTACAGAATTTTTTCTACAAAAAACATAGAAAACTACACGAACACTTGCTTGGTGACTGTAGAAAGAATTTACGAGAACCTCTATCTTCCTGGCTTCCCGTATGGCACAATCTCTTTTTTTTTTTATTTGTGACTTTTCTTGAGTGCAGTATTTTCATGATTTATGTAGTGGCAGTGACTAGGAGTGTTGGCCTGCCTTGCCCACTGATGCTGTCTTGTACCAACCTCAGTACGTGGTGGCAGTACAAGCTCTGTGTGTGCTTCATCAGCGAGGAGGTGCTGAGCAGTTTAGAGTACCAGCCTGTGACAATCAGCTCCCTTTGCATACTGCTGAGTAAATTCTGCATTTCAGGGCTGATTCTGGCCCCACACTTCAATGCATGAATGCTCTTGAGTCTGGCCATGCAGAGAGGCCTCTGCCTCTTCCACTCCTTTGCTCTGCAGATCACTTGTTGTGATCCCTAATTCCTCACCTAGCCCTTGTTTAGGTCAGGGTCTCATCAGCCCCAGTTTAACAGATTTTATCCTTATTAAACAGTAATTGTGGGCTTACAGTCAGTGGGTTGTCATGCTTTGCTGAGTCAGGCCTTTAATTACCCCAAGCATATGACAGATCTGCATCCCAAATGGAAGATACGACTGTCATCCCTCCAGTGCTGGCTTATACCTAGGGACGGTGCACACTCCATTTGAAAGGCACCTCAGCTGCAGGCTGCTGAGCCAATCCTCAAATTGAGTTTGAAGTCATTAAGTGGAAAAGAAAATTTTTGTGACAAGTGATTTCCCTGAGCAGGTGACAAACTATAATGAAGCGGGGAGGTTTGGCTGGAAAGGTTTATGATAGCAGCTGTGTACCCTTCCTCTCCTGTAAGCAATCTGGGCAGGAGAGGATTCGTGGAAAACTGTCCCTGCCACTGCACTGCAATGTTGCCTGTATGTCAGCCTTGGATTAATTGTCATAGTCTTTCCCCAAAATGTTGCTGGAGATCCTTTGGGAACAAGGGCAGGATGGGCGATTAATTACCATTTAAGTTGTACTGCTCTTCCTAGCAAAGTGCTTGCTTGGGAAAATCTTGTGAGCAAATGGCACCCCTGGAAAATGGTGTAATATGAGGGCTCTGAATTCTTTAGCTGCACTGTTGCTGGTTATAGCTGTACAATTTCTTCCTGTAGGACAGGGATGTGTCTGCCAGGAGCCACTGGGTGCACTGGGCACACAGCCTGGCTTTCACAGGTACCTGTAAAGAGGGAGCTGTGGGAACATCATAGCCAGGGACAGAGCTCTTCCCAAAGCAGCAAGAAAATGGAGAAATGAGGACACCAGCATGGCTCCTCCAGCATGGGGCAGGGTTTAGGTACAATAGCACTGAGATGGTGATTTTAAAAAAAACTGAAATGTGCAGTGTGAGAGCTGCAGCTCACAGCAGGATGCTGGAGCAGCACAAGCACTTGCTCAACTTAATGTGCAGGTAACCAAGTGTGAAAGACCACAGCCATAACACTTGGGAGAGAGGTGCAGAGGCCACAGAATAGGCTATCCTGGCCAGGACTGTGCCTCTCTGTTTTTAATCCTACTTCTGTGATGTGCAGATACCTAGGCAAGAAATCTTTCTTGTCTAAGGTAAAGTTGGAGTGGTCCTTAGACAGATGCTATTTATAGTACACAGCTAGCCAGGGGGTTTCTGGGGTGTTCTCTAAGGTGGTGGGTGCCTTGTTAGAGGTGAGGCCTGGAGCACTGCAGACCAGCTGCTCCTGATTTCTTTTCTCCCCTGATTGCTGGTTATGCAGTGTGTGGGTGGGTTGTTTTTTTCTTAGTACAATGTCAACTGCTGGCTGAGCAGTGCTGGGATTTGTTGTAAGAGTTATATGCTCTGATCCAGGGGTGCAAGCAGCTCTGCCCAGGACCAGGCATGTTCCTGGGGAGCAGGCATGTTCTGCAGGTGCACTCACCTGTTGCAGAGGAGCCTGATCTCTGCACTGCCTTCTTGGGGTGAGCTGTTCAGGACCAACCCTGCACCCTTTGGGCTCGTGCTGGTGTCTGCTTAATGGGATTTTTTCCACAAAAGGGTAGTGATGAATTACCCAGGCTAGACACTGCTGTCTAAGGCCACCAGCTGCTGCCCTTCAGGACAGTTGGATTTATACCTCAAAGCAGGTGTTGAATTCCTGATGCACAGAGCACTGCTGAGCTGGAAACTGCTTGGTCTGGTCTGTTGTCCACCCTGCACTAAGCAGAATAATCCAGCTGTCCTGCCTCCACTGCTCCTACCCGTGCTGGGATCTCCATAGCAGCACACAGGGTGGGGAAAGTCGTGGGTGTTTATTAGGCTGGAGGGCCCCAATGTGTTAATGAGCCTCACTGCCTTAACCAGCTTTACCTGGGGGCTCGACTCAGCTCCTCAGCCTGAGGAGCTTCATTTGAGCTCAGCTCCTTGTACCTTCCTGGGCTCTGTTGGAGCTGTCCCTGCCCCCGGCATTGTTCCTGCTGCTGGCTCCATGGGTGCACTCCAGGCCCATGCTGCAGTTCCTTCTGTCTGCTGGATGAACCTTGCAGTGACAGTGCAGGTAGCCTGGTGTCTAGTTCTGTCTCTTAGGTAACTTGTCTCTGACTCTCTCCTGTTCCTACCTGAGCTCTGTGGGTGGCCTTTGCCCCTGACTTGTCACCTCACCTTGCCTGGGGCTGTCTCTACCTAGCCTTGCTCAGACTTGATGGGGCTGTGCTGGGTGGCTGAGGTCACCCATGGCTGCTGCATTGTCCCTGTGTAGAGCAGCCCCACTCTTGCTGCTCCCTGGTAGTTGTGTGGCTATAACAGGCAAGTTCAGTGCTGCTTTTGAACCTTGAAGCAATCCACTAGTCAAATTTGAAAATCCACTTTTCTTGAGCTTCAACCTTCAGAGCTCCCCCTTTGTGTCAGGGCTGCTGGTGTTTGGGTGGTGGTGTGGAAAGGTTGTCCTTTTCTGGTTGAGAGGTGCTGCCCAGGCAAAGAAAGGGTCGAAGATGTTATTTATAGGGGTGCCAAAGTTTAAATGTGTGTACTGGGAATAGAGCAGGAATAATTTCTTGGAGGTACAAGGTATGCATAGCACTGCTCTGCACACAGGGGTTGAATGTGGACTGGGGGAGAGATCAACGAGAGAAGTGATGCCAGCTGGAGACACCAGAAGCCTTTTAAAAAGAGCTTGGAAGCAACACAAAACCCAATACACTTGCATATTCCAAGCAATGCACGTAAGCAAGACTCACTTTTACATTTTTCAGAGCAGATTAGCGATTTTCTAATTAGGGAAAGAGCTGAATATTGAGCACTGAAATGGATAAGCGACTTAAAAAGAACACAGAAAATCGCAAAGTGAAATCACTTAAATCAGCCTTGTCTCCTCCCCCCCTTCATGCTTGGTATGCTGTTTATCTTGGCAAAGAGGGAGAAAGTAAATTCCCTGGAGGTGGCACATACACACTGGTACCTGAATGCATCAGATATATCTACGCAGGGAGCTAAAAGCACTAAACTGCAGATTTTTGGATCACTCTTCTGAACCTGGAAAAATATGAGCAAGGCTGCATCCCAGCAGGATGGGGTTTGCTCTGTCTGTTGCACCAAGCAGCAGCTGTTTCCTGAATTTGATCTGGATCTGGTCATGGATTAAGGCGATCCCAGTAGCTGAGGGTTGTTTGGCCCTTTGAGCAGCTTGATCTTGGGTTTGTGAAAGCACAGAACAGTGTCTTGGTTGTGATTCTGAATGAGTTCCTGGATGCTGCCAGACACAGGTCTTGAGACCCATAAAAGTAGTTTGCCATGTTCTGCTATCAGAAAACATATTCTGAAGACCTGTTTTGCTTGTCAGGCCAGACCCATGATCTTTTCATGCCCTAGATTCACCATCTGCAAAGTGGGGAATTGCCAAACTTGGATTGCACCAGCCTGGGTTGGTGCCTGGGTTATGGAAGGGGCCAGCACAAGGTACCCTGAAGAAGTGCTGAAGGCAATTTACACCAGGAAGTTTTTTCTTAGGCTCTTGTTGTCCCAAGAAATGAAGGTTTAGGAGGTGTTATGAACTGTGAGGACCTGGGGTAGGGAGTGTATCTCACTGTGCACACAAGCAGTGCTTGCATGCTGCAGCCACTGCTGGACCATAAATAAATGTTAGTGGGCACTCTCTCTCCCAAAGCACCTATCACTGCTGCCATCCATGTGGAAAGAGGAAAGTAAATAGATTCTTGGATTGTCTTAAAGGCAGAGGGAATAGGATAGGATCAGTCTATTGGATTTGTTGAATAAACTACAAAAAATAAGATATAATTCTCTGCAGACACGGGTTAATGGGCTATGTTGTATTTTGCATTTCAAGCACCAGAGCATTCAAACCAAGCTGTCAAACTGGTGGGCTTGTTTAAATTAACCATGGCCTGAACTGGGCACAATATTTTTCTGACTTATTTATGCTTCAGTAGAATTTATGCCTGGTTGCAGCAGATGTGGTGCACTGTGCTTGTCCACAGAGGTGTGCTCTCTGCCCCACTGTGCTTACAGTGGGAACTACATAGTGGGGAGCCAAAAAGCTGCTTTGACATTTGTCTAAAAAGCTGACTGTGCATCTGGGATTGCATCAGTGGTGTCCCAGAGAATGGAAGGTAGCTTGCTGGCTGGAAGTTTCTGGTGTAAATCCAACCATGATCACTCCTGTGTTTTAATCAAAACTTCCATCCAAAAGCCATGCATCAGCAGGACTTGTTTTGCTGGCTGCTCCACAGAGGCAGAAGACAACCCTTTCACCCTCTGTCTCTTCCCCCTTGTCTGGCCAAGGTATTACAACACAGGAAAACCAGCATTGTGCTGACACTGATGCTGCTTGTGTGCTTCCCTGCTCTGTGAACACAAAAATGTGGCTCTTGGGTTTTGCCCTAAGAGGGTAGAAAGTGTCAGGGAAATATTGTGTGCCCTTTCCTTTCAAATAGGGCCTTTGTACTGGCCTTAAAGAGAGGTAAGAGGGATTCGTGCATTCCCTGACAGCTGCAGGGAAGCGGAAACTTTTCATTCCATTCTCTAGATGAAGATCAGAGGTTGTGAGATGAGAGGAGAGAGGCTGGCGGTGGAACAACCCACAGGTTAATCACGGAGTTGGCATTTGGGAGATCCAGCTTCAGTTCCTACAGGGTATTTCTAAGTATTTAGCTGAAAGCAAACACATAAAGAAACTGAAGCGCACAAAAACATGAGAAATGATCAGCCCTGCAGCAGGCTCTGTTGTAGCTTTAAGCCATCTAAAGGAGTATCGTTTTATCCTATGAATTGTATTCCAGTTGGAAAACCTTTGCTGTGCCTCAGCAGTTGCCTTGCATGCATACAGAACACATCGCTCTTATAATACAGATGATATCTTCTGGCCACTTTTAAATTAACAGAGCCTCAGGTGTAAATTCATTGTAGTTTTCATTCCTATTTCCTCTCCCCAAAGTACCTTGAGAATTGGAGATTTCAGCTGCATAGCAGCTGTGCCTCAGCTGTGCTCTCAGTGTCCCTTGCTACCCTTCACACCACGTTTCAATATCCCAGTGTGAGCAGGGCTCTCCTGGGCTGGCCTTGATTGACCGTCGGCCACAGGGCACAAGAGGACGTGGCTGGGCCAGTAATGCAGCAGGAGTGAGCAAAACCCATCTCCCCTGGGCTGCACCCTCTCTCTACAGCTGCAGCAGCCTGCTCTGCCAGTCTGTTTGCTGCCTTAAACCTAGGGGCTTTCATCAGAATTGTAGCTTTTCTAATAAGTAAAAAAGCTTGTTCCCATTCTCTGGCTCTCAAGACAAGTTGCATGGCATGGCTCATGTCCTTGTGGCTGACCTCTTCTCCCCAGAGAAAATTAGCCCCACCTGGGCTGTCTCTGCCAAAATGCCCTGGGGAGCCTGGGCCATGACTGTCTGCTCTGGTGTGGATGGTGCTGTGGCAGTGCTGCATTCCCCTCTAGTTACTGATGTAGAAACAGCCAGCAAGCCTCCAGAAGTATGGAATTATTAGGGCAGGGTGGGTGTCTGCACACCTCTGGGAGATGATGCTCTCGTGGCTGGGGTGCAGAGCTGGTGCTATCCAAAGGTGTGCTCCCCTGAATGCAGGGACATTGAGCTGTGAGGATGCCCAGTGTCACTTTTCTCCAGTAGCTGAGATGCTGGCTTGCAAAAATCAGAGAAAATACATCACAGTTCCAGCAAGGTCTTGCCACCTTTGTCAAGTAGCAGCCAACTTACCTCACTCAGTGCCCAGGCAGGAAATAAACTTGCTAAATGAGTATATTTACTGCAAATGAATTTGTACCAAATCTTGTATGTGCAGCAAAATCCTCTTAGATGAGCATCTGATAAAGGATTAAAACTATTAAATGATTAAAAAATCCCCTCTGCCAAATGGTGAAATATACAGATTATACGGTGCTTTGTTGTTTTGTTTTTCCCTTTGGCTTTGCTATTCCCACCCTCCTTGCCGTGTCTGAGGGGAGGGAAGAGAGGGAGAAAGGTCTCTGTTGCATCCCCCTGAGGCCCTGGGGGTGCCAAGGAGGCTGGCAGAGCTGAGGGAGCAGTGATGAACCCTGCAGAAGGTGGGGAAAGGTCCCCTAAACCTCTCACAGCTGCATGCTGTGTTCTGCTTTACTGGGAAGCAGATGGATTTATCAGCACAGAGAGCTTTCCTCATGGGAAAGACTGGGCATGCTGGGAGGCTCCTGGGAATTTGGAAGCCAAAACTAGTGAAGCCAAGGAGCAAGAGTAAACTCTCCAGGAGGGCTGTTGCAGGCAGGATGACATTCTGGAGGAGTTCTCATGGGGACAGTCCTCTCCTTAGGCAAAAGAGAGGAAGGATTGGTTTCAGGCAGCACTTGAGCTGGCTCTCATCACCTGAGCTGCTGTGTCTCTGGGGAGGACCATCAGTGTTTCCTTCAGCTCTAGCACATATCACCTCAGTGAGCTTGTGTGCAGAAATGTCCTGGAACTCAGCAGCTCCCTGTGATTTGCATCACCTGTGTTGCAGCTGGTGGCACATGACCCACCTCACACTGGGTGTCAGACTGTCTCTGCTGTCAGAACTTCATTGCACTGTGACACATGCATACCTCCTTTGGGTGTCCAGCCAAGCATTCAGGCCTTGCTAGGAGTTTCTTAGCCCACAGTTCTCAGGCAATAATTGGGACAGCCCTGATATCAGAGGCAAAGTGCCAAATACTCTGTTGTAGGAGGGGTCCAGCTAAAGCTCCTCCTGATACTCATATTCACAAGGCTCAGGTGTGCTTTGTCCTCACCCTGAACTATAGGGTGTGAGAAGACTTCCTTGCTGTGCTTGTGTGCCTGGGTAATTCCTGATAGCTCTGGCAGAGGAAGGTTGGCTGGGATAGGGTTGGGGATGGGACACAGGCCACTGCTACAACCCCTGAAGGTTGAAATGCGGGTGAGACATCAGCATTTCTGCTGTGGGCTTGAGCAGAGCTAGGATTTCCCTCAGGTTGCCTAGGGCTTTCTTCTTGCTGCAGGGTTGGAACCCACCAGCCATGGGCTGCTGCTGAAAGTACCTGTTTCCCTGGTGTGCTGGGCATGGGCACTGCTCTGCAGAGGATGTTTTGGGGTCGGGCTGGATGAGATAACCACTTCATTAATGTAACCCTGATTAGGCAGTCAGGGACCGCATCAGAGTCCAAGTTATTAGGAGCTGTCAGCAGCCGAGCGTTCAAGTGGAAGGATGAGAGAGGAGGAAGGAAGAGCCAAAGGGGCTATAGCAGTGGTGGTGTCAGCACAGTATTTATGAGGGGAATAAGCCTCTGGTGGTTTATGGCCAGTAAGATGCTGTTTTCTCTGGGTCTGTTTGATTAGATAGGATTATCTCAAGGGCTCAAGTGGCACATCATTGATTTCTGCTCACTTTCATGGGGACATTCAGCAGCCCTGATCTATCCCTCCTGGTTCTAGAGTGCTAAGAGGGGACAGCCACTGCTGGGGGGCAGCCTGTGCCAGGAGAGGCTGATTGAAAGGGGACACCCCTTATTTAGCCTGACTCCAGCTCTCCCACACTGTGCTCTCCGTTCTGATTGCTTTGGGGCCATCACTCGCTGTCTCCCAAAATCAAGAGCTGGTACAATGATTCTGTCTCCTTGATATTTCAGGGAGAGCTGGACAAGGGCAGGAAAGGAAAGAGACAGGAGAGGAATTTACCAGCTCTGAGGGGAACTCAGAAGACCTCAGTTTCTAGCTGGTGTAGCGCTGTGAGAGTGAGTCATGGTCAGAGGCATGATGAAGTAGGGACTCATTAGATTTAGGATTTTTGGGGAGGTGATGGGTTTTCCAGCTTTCTGTGCCCAAGCTCTTATTTAGCATTCATTATGTATCCAGAAACTTTGTAAAAATCATATCCCAGGTATCAAACTCTCAGTAACCTGTCCTTGAATGTGTCAGGATGCTTCAGCTAAGGGCAGTGTGGTGCTGCCAGCAATGTTAGGTGGGTAAGCCTGACCAAAGTGAGTCAAAGTATTTAAAGGCTGCAACAGAGAGCAGCCTCCCTCATTTCCATGTTGTAGCTGCTGGCAGAATCCTGAAATGAGATGGCAAATTGCTTTTGTAGCTCTTGTCCATATAAATTGGAGGCTGAGGGGTTACAGAGCAGACTTTTTCAACAGGGTAATAGTCTTCTGGCCATGAGCAGAGGGATCTTTGTGCTGCAGTGGCAGAGAGCAGGGCAGGAGAAAAGGGAGTGTAAGGACAGGATTTGCTTTATTCTAACCCATTAGACATGGGTGAAACCAGTGCATCTTCAGCAGCATTGTAATCGATTGCCATGAGGAGAATTGCGGAATATTTCGTGTTCTTTGGCACATGAGGTTGAAGCAAGGACAGCATGGAAATGTGGGGGCTTAAAGGGACTGTTGTGGGTTTGGACAGTGATCTTGCTGGAAGGATGCTGACTTGTATTTTGGTTTCTGCTTACCTCTAGCAGTCACTGGTGGTGAGTTACTTCTGCCTCTTCCCTGTGCGTGGGAAACAGAGACTTGTGAGCAGAGGAGTATCCTGAGCTGGTGGTTACCAGCATAAACAGAGGGGCTGTCTGCAGGACAGGCTGGTGTGAGCTGCCAGGGCTGGCAACACCTCTGGGTGTCTCTAGTAATGTCCAGTGACTGTGTTCCACTTGGCATCACGGATCTGAATAACTTAAGCTTGGGGGCTCTAAAAGCACTGCCCTTGTTAGCTGGTCTCCTCTGAAAGCAGGGCCAAGGGAGAGCTGGGCAAGAGGAGCAAAACACCAGCACATGACAGGAGGAGGGATGTGGGTGACAGAGGGTTCCTGGGATGGGGCTGAACTGGGGGCCTGGGGGCAGAGGAGGAGGCAGATAGTTTTTTTGATGCTGCAGTGCAAGTTGGGGCCAGAGTGGAGCACAGAGGAGAGAGTGGCAGGACCACTCAGACCCTGGGGTTTACTTCTTCACTTTGGAACTGCTTTATTTTTTTTTTTTGGTAATTCAGGGGAAGTGCTAGCACTCAGCTCCTGCTGGGAAAAAAGTGCTGGAGCCCAGCTCCTGCTGGTCCCTGCTCGTGCTGTGCCCTGATTAGCAACTTGTGCTGGAACACATCAGCACATGAGGCTGGGCTGCTCAGGGAGTGATGGAGGGAAGGAAGGGATCATAGAGCTCTCAGCCCTCTCTTTGAGGAGTCTTTCTGCCTGGTTTGTAGTGCTGGCAGAGCACCAGGGCTGCAGTATGTGCTGCTGGCTCTGCCATGTGTGCCAGCTTGCCCTGCTTGGCTAGCTGGCTGTGGCCTGACCTACCTTTCCCAGCTTGTTCTGGTGCCTGAGTTTCTTCAGCCTTTCTTGCTATAATGGAGGCATGAGCATAGGCTTCCCCTTCCCGCTGCCTCTCTGCCTGCACAGGCTGAGAAGCTGGTTTATTCCCCCAGCTGATGCTCAGGATGCTGCCCAGGCTTTCTTCTGGTGGCATTCAGTAGGTGGGACTTGAATCAGACAGAACAAAGAGTGGACAGATTGAGAGTTAAGCTGAGCCTTGCCAAGCTCATTTCAAGAAGGCCCTCAAGGTGCCATTGGCAGTGTCCAGCCTGTCCCATGCCTTCGGTGCCAGCTGAAGAATGTCTGGGACTTGCCACTGCAGTAATAAAACCTCATCTTAGACTCCCAGTCAACAAAGGCTGGTTTCCTCTTCCCTGAGGTCTGGAAATACTAAAAACAACTGCCAGACTATTTCAGAGATTGCACTATAAGCCCAGAGCTCTGATGGACGCCAGAAAGCCTTCATCCTATCCCTGCAAAAAAAGTTCTATCCCCAGGGAATTAAATAATCACCTGTACAAACATTCCTGTCCACTGGGACTATTTGCTACCATTAGTACTGAAAATGGTCCTATGACAGCTACAGGCCACCTCCACCTCACTCCCACTTCAGTAATGAAAACACTCCCTTCTCTTTCCATCCTGAAGAGTTTTAATCAAATAAACCTGGCACTCATGCTCTTGAAAGGAGGATGCTCTCTGTCAGCCAAAATCTGTGTCTGTTCCATTTTCTTCTGATTTAATTTTCCAGAGATTAAGATCCTGCTCATCTCAACTCTCAGAATTTGGCTCCCTCTGTTTTGTTTGTTGGTTTTACTCTAGTGGGTTTTTCCTTTCTGTTGGTGGCTTTGTTTTGAAAATCCTGAAACCCCAAGGGCACTGATTCCCGGGGACCCAGCCGACTGTGAAATCGATAGGGAGCTGAGCCTTCCCACACCTGGCAGCATCTTGCCTGCTCCTGCCTTTCATGCCTGGAATGTGGGTTGTTGTCTTCCTCCAAAGGGCTTTGGCATTGCTGCTGAAGAGTGTTTCTGCTGGGAATGTGTTTTCCCATAGCAGGGGCTATCTCCTGGCTGCCAGCTCCTCTTGCTCTGTAGAAGGTTGTCTGTCTTTAGTTCAGCATCTCCATGTAGCCTGAATGGCAGTAAAAATATCACCCACTTGTAATAAAAACTTCTGAGTCAGTCCCTCAGGGCTCTGTTCAGTCCTTTTGGGTATCTCTAGGGAGGCATGTCCCACTATTCCTCTGAACAACATTTACCAGTACATGGTCTCCCTCACACTGGGAGTGGGGGAAAACAAAAAAGATTGTTTCCTTATGGTTTGGTGGACCCTCTTGTGTTTCAATTTGTGTCTGTTGCTTCTTTCCCTGCTACTGGGCAGCACTGAGAGGAGCCTGGCTCTGCCTTTACACCCTCCTTTCAGGTATTTATAGACATACATAAGATCTCCCTCAGCTTTCTCTTCCCCAGACTAAGCAGCCTTCCTTTATATGTGAGATGCTTCAGTCCTTTAACCATCTTAGTGGTTCTTTTCTGGACACTCTCCAGTAGTTCCATATCTCCCTTGCCCTGGGATCCCAGAACTGGCCCAGCACATCAGGAGTGGCCTCACCAGTGCTGAGTGAAGGGCAAGGATCATCTCCCTTGACCTGCTGGCACTTGTAAGGCAGACCTAGGTACCACTGGCTGTTTTTGCTGCATGGGCACATTGCTGCCTCATGGTCAACTTGGTGTCCGTCAAGGCCCCCAGCACCTTTCTCTGCAAAGGGGAAGGAGTAAGGGGGGTTGTACCCTTGAAAGTCTGTGTTTAAGGCACTGACACAAGTTAGCCAGAGAAGTTGTGGCTGCCCCATCCTTGGAAGTGTTTGAGGCCAAGCTGGATGGAGCATCCCTGGTGCAGTGGGAGGTGTCCCTGCCCATGGCAGAGGATTGGAATGAGATGGTCTTTAAGGTCCCTTCTAAGCCAAGCCACCCTGTGATTAATGGTGGGATTAAGTGCATTCATACCTCTCCATTCTGAGTGTTCCAGCCCTTGATTGCACCCCGTTCCTCTTGCCTTGGCAGACTGATGGGTTTTCGTTTCTAAAATGCATGGGGCTGTTGGTCTTCAGCCTGGAGCTCCCTGATTTTCCCAAGGTATGTCTGATGCAGGGAAGACTCCGTGTTTGAGGGAGAAATCTTGTGCTTGTACTGATGGAGGGGAAGTGCCCCTAAAGCTGACCCACTCCCAACTGGCCTCTGAGCACTGTTGTTTGTGAGGAGGCTGAAACACCCAAATATTTCCAGTGCTCTTTGCAGGCTGCGCAGATGTCTGGGGTCAGCGGTGACAAATTATGTAGATTCCTCCCCCTTCCCTCTCTCCTTTCTCATTTCCATTATCTGCCTTTTGTAGAGGCTGTAATTTATTGCATTTTGCAACCTTGTAATTTATGGCTTTTTTATAATTCTCTTTGAGCTTTCAGAAGTAACAGCTCCATGTACCCCAGTGCATTTCATTGTCACACTTGAGGCTTTCCCACCTCCCCCTGCACTTCCACTCTTTTCTTGTAACTTGCCTGTTTACTTGCTAAATTATTATTGTGCACTCAATAAAAATTGCATTTAAAAAGTGATAACTGAAATGACATTTAACATGGAAAGCACTTAAGCATAATTACACTATATGCATTGCATCATTTTGTGACAGTTAATGAAAAAAAAATGTGAACGGGGTTTTTTGTTGGGGGCTGTAGAGATTGAGTACTGGCATTTCATTGCTTCTAGAAACATGGCTTTTATTTTCACTGGAGGGCTTTGTCCTGGGATTTTTCTGTTTCTTCCTTCCTTTCTGCCACAGGTATCCTGTATCTGATGCAGTGGCACAGGGTGAAGAAGTCACTCCTGGCATTCCAAGGAGTTCAAGCTGGCATAACATGCTCAGAGTTTGATATTCACAGCTGGAAATCTTGAGAGGGTTAGCTTATTTGGATCAGTGACTTGTGCAGCCTTGCTGCAGAGCTGCTTGTGTTGGTACCAGGGCTGTGGTAAGGGGGAAGGGGAGGAGGTGGCAGCCCCTTGGTTGTCATGGTCCAGTCGTGGACTCTGGGGTAATGGTGCCATTGCAGCTTTGGCTCCTGGTTGTGCCCTTCGGGGATTTTTTTTTTGCAAGGAAGCTGCTGCTGGCTGCAGCTGAGAGCTAAAGAGTTAATGTCCTTGCTTTGTACTGTCCAATGATTTCTACAGAAAGGGGGAAAGTGTGCCAACCCCTCGTGACCCCGTGGCTCATATCCTCACTGATACGACTACTTGATTATTAGATTACCTGCAAATCACAGCTCCTTGACCATCTGCTGTGTGAAACTCCTCAGCTCAACCCCAGCATCTGTCCAGCCTGGCCATGCAGACTGTGCTGAATTCCTGAGTAGATCAGCCTGGCTTTCCAGACATTGTTTCTTCTGCTATGCTTTGTCCTGTCCTTTTCCTACTGTAAAACTTCAGCATACGAGATGCTTCAGGGGTGATCCTCATGCCTTGCTCTTTTTCTCTTCTCCAGAAAGCGAGATGAACTTGGTCAGACAGTCACACAGGCTGCAAACCAGCTCTGTAAATCAGAGCTGTCCTGTCTCATACAGGGAACTGCACCTGGAGATGCAGATCACAGGTCCTGCATAACCAGATTAGTCACCTCTGTAGGAGCTGTGGTCTCCTCCTTATGGGAGCCCTGAGCTACTTGGAAAAGGGATGATGGGTGAAGAGACAAGAACAGGGACCCTGAGTAGCAGGGCACAGGAAGATGTGAAAAAGCCTTTGGGATGTAGCGAGCAGATGACGGGAGCCACAGCTCTTAACATTTCCAGGCTGTGTGTGAGAGACTTCTGGAGCAGGCCAAGATAGACAGTACTTGTTTTCTGCAATTTGGAGGAGTAATCTTCAGGAAGCAGAGTCTGTGCCAGGATTGGATATTAGTCTGTGAATTGGAAGGGTAGTGGGCTTGTGGGGAAGTGAGTTAGTAGGACAAAATGGAAGCAAGCCTTTATGTAAGAAAGGAAGGGAAAACCCCACCATTGAGAATATTAGTGTCCATGAACAAACTCCCCAGCTTATCAATAGAAACACTGTGTTGCCTTTCTGTGGTGGTGTTGTGTCTTGCCCTTCACATTAATAAACTGTTAATCACTTTATGGGTTGTTCCATTCAAAATGTTCACCAAAGCATTCTAAGGTTCAGATACAGGAGATTAGTGAACTCAGGTATTTTTTCCTCTTTTTCTTCAAATGCACACATAACTAGAAACCATGCTGAGGCAGAAATAACCAATATAACTGGGAAAGGAATAATCTGGTGAGATTACTCTATGGTTTTTTTTGAGGTGTTTCTGGTTGCTTGTATCTTTTTTATTATTATTATTATTATTATGATTTTTCTGAGTTGACTTTAAAAAGAAATTCTATTGATAAAATCCTCATCTGCTTGACAATCAGTCTCATCTGGGAACTATTTGGTGTTATCTTGGCTTAATTCATTAGTAAGAATAAAAAAAGGCATTAAAAGTGGACATCTCTATTGAGAGCACTTAATTCTTTGCAGCAAGAGTCAATTATGCCCTATGGAGTAAGTGGTTCTGCATGGGGTTACTTGAGAAATTCCTCAGCCTGAAAGAGGACCTGGGAGAATAGAGTGGAAGGAGGGCAGAAATGTTGCACACTCTCAGGTGTGCAAAATGCCTGTTTTGCCTTGGACATGCCCATGGGCTGAGCAGGAGGCTGGGATGCAGGGGCTGGAGATGCCAGCTCTGATCTGCAGCCTGGCTCTGTCACAGGGACAGAGGGGAGGAATCCTCCCAGGAGCTCAGCAAGTGGCTGGAACATGTTCACTCTCCCGATGGGTTTATGGCCAAGACTCTGCTTCCCTCTCCAGTTCCTCTGGTACTTCACAACAGCTCTTCACTTCTGAGGTAATGGGGCTGAATGCTCCTGCAGCACATGGATGATGCTCCTGCACTCTGCTCTCAGAGGAGAAAACATTGGGGTTTTCTTGTTTTGCTTCTGATCCACCTTTGTATTCGGACCCCTTGGGGATGGTGGCATGTTCACTGCCTGCCAGTGCAGGTGCTCAGTGTCAGATCATCACTGCTGAGTCTGGGGCCTTGCTCAGCTGTGGGTTTGGTACCAAGAACCAAATTCAGCCCATGGGATGTTGTTGAGTTTCTAATTTCAGCAGGAATGAATTGCTGCAGCTCTGTTGTCTGTGTTTTTCAGGAGATGGAATGCAGGTTCTTTCTGGCAGTGTAAGCTGTGGCACCACGTGTGCCAGAAACACAGCAACGCTCACTCCAGGCATGGGATTTTTCTGATGGTGGTGATAATTTTGATTAAGTTGGATGGGGAAACATACATAGTAGGAAAGGAAATGGCACTAAAAGGAGAAGCAAATTGTGAAGCCTGTTTCCCTTTAGCTACTCTTTCTGTAGCTAAAATTTAACAGTAGTTTAAGATGTGTATTGATCATCCAAACACAGAATGGGAGTGGTCTATATGGTCACATGGTCTATATAATCATCTAAGTTTTATTTATGACACAAACCCAAGTCAGAACTATTATTAATATAATTGCAAACCCACTTTTCTATTATGTGATCAACTAAACTGCATTGCAAGGGACCCTTGGGGGTTGCCCAGCCTGGAGTGCAGCGACACGCTTGAGGACTGTGTGAGTGAGCAGGGTGCTGCTGCACTGCTGTGCAGCTCCCTCCATGAGACACTGGGCTTGAAAAAATAAGCTGTAGAATAAACCCCTGACATTTGGAACAGGACACAAAATCCCATAGCCCTTGGAAATAATAGTTTTCTATTTAGAACTCACTCCCAAGTTTTAGGAGGAAAGTTACAAGGTGGCATTAAAAAGCACCTGCTGCATCACCATCACATGTCTCACCATTTGAGTTTAAATGTCTCATCTGAAAAAAATTCCCAACCAGGTTTCTTTTCAAGCAATTGAGGTTTCTTGGGCTTCAGCTTTTGCCACTGCTGTTTAGAGTAATGCTAATTAACATTCTGGGCAAAGGAGCACCAAGTGGGGAAGTGCGTATGATTTGTAAATGCCATTTTGCTCTTCTGGCACTATCCCTCCAGGGAGAGGATTTCTTTCGTCTGATTCTTGTTTTCCCTCCTCCCTCCAACTGTCTTGGAGTAAAGCTGATGGTTGGGCACATATTTTGCCTTAAGCATATGCTTGACTTTTCACTACCTGTGTAATGGTGGGGGAATCTGCATGGATGTGAGGGGACCTGTGTGCTTGCAGGCATGGACGTGCTGCTCTGAGGGTACAGGAGTTCATGGCTGGTGCGTGTGAGCCTTTACCAAAGAAAGAAGCATGTGACAGGCCTGTCCATGCTACAAGTTTCCCATTCCCTTGATGATAAGCTACAAGGAAATGGGGGTGAAATCAGAAATTGGCAACATGCTGTCAGGAGGGATTAATTTCTGTCCCTGATTAACTTTATGCTGGAACAGCAGGAGACGGAATACCATACACGATGCAGCTTTTCCTTACACCGCATAGATCTGAATCCACCCTTGGTCCTATATTCCCTTTGTTGTGTTTTCTTAGATTTGGCAGGGCCATTGCTCTGGCTGTGTAAAACAGGCCAAATACATCTTTCCTGATGCTGATGGAAAGTACTGAAAAAAATCTGCCAGTGCTTTAGGGGTCTGGCTTGAGCTGTGCAAGAGTTTTGTTTCTGTTTGTAGAAGCTTTGATGTGTTTGTTGGTCCCTAGAGCTCTTGGTGGAATATTAATACTCTCCATTCCTGTGCTACCTTTCCTCTAAGGCTTCCATGACACTTTGAAAAAATTAACAATAAATTCTTTCAAAGTGGGAGGTCAGTGCAGAATAGAGGAAGGTGATTTGCAGATGATCACACAGGCAGGTCAGTACTCTGTGTGTGGCAGAGGGGGAATGCAGACCAAATCCCTTCTCTCAGCCCTAAGTGCCAGACAATTACTCCAATTATTCCCTGTCTGTGCCTAAAGCTTAATTAAGAGCGTGGCTGTTGTAGGGAGAGCAGGTGTGGAGCCTAAACAGTGCTTTGTGACAGAGCAGAGCTGTGTGAGGAGCTGAGCCTGTGCACACAGGTGGGTCTGGAGCTCAGTCCTGGCTCTGTGTGCTTGTGTGCAGGGGACAAGGGCTGGGACAGCAGGGACAAGAGCCCTCAGACATTGGGGAAGAACTGAAGAAGGAGAGGACAAGGCAATGGAATGCAAGTGTGTGCACAGATGTGTGTGATGGAGGTTGAGGAAACCTGAGTATTTCTGGCTGCACTGGGAGTTCTGGCTCCACTGGCCCAGCTCTGGCTTTCACACTCTGGGTGCTTCCTTGCACCCTGCTATTCCTGTGGGGGTAATGGGGCCCTGGGGACTGAGGTTTTCCCCACCTGTGGGACAGCTCTCCTGTGATTTTAGCAATGTACATGGGCAGTAGGAGTGATGCCAGGATTGCAGGGCATCCTCCTCCTTGGCCCTTTGGAAAGGAGAAAGTCATAGACCCTATGCACGAGATTTTCAGAAGCTGGTGTGTCTGGCTGGACAGTTGATCAAAGATGCCCAGCTTTGATTAATGCCTGGATATTTTGAGGACTGTTTGGAATAGCATGCTGGTGAATGCTCTACCAAGGACATTGTCTAATTGTCACATTAATTGTAACTAGACCCAAAGACACTTAGGAATGAAAAGCATTAATTTGTAGGGAAAGAATAAATGAATATGAATTTTTTGGCCTACAAGAGTAAAAACTAAAGTAGGACAAATCTTCGGAATAATAACAGGGCGCAGCAGCAGGAGGCAAAAGTGCTTGTTCTTTGTTAATCTGAGGTCTTTCCACCAAGAACATGGTTTTTAATTGCAGCGAGAGATTTTCAACTTAGGCATCATAAAAAGTTTCCAAATAGGATTGTGAAGTGCCAGAGAATTTTGTCTTGTGAAAACACAGGAATCTCCATCACTGGATTTCTTTAAGAATAGGTCAGAGGAACAGGTTAGGAATGAGAGAACTGTGGTAATTATGTTAAAAATGCCACATCCACAATGCCACCTTCTGCTGGGGGTATGGGAACAGGCTGAGGCTACCTGAGTTGATGAGATCTGTTCCAGCCCTATTCTCTTGTGATGCTGCAGAGGTTTCTGAATGCTTTTAGTAGAGTCTTTCCATTCAGATGTCAGACCCCTAGAGGTTACCTTCAGAAGACACATCCCCTGGGATCTCTGTGGGTACACAGCCCCTGAACCTCTCCATGACTGCACTGAAAACTTGAGCTGAGTTTGCCAGCTGTAGGGTTTTATGCTGCTGCTAAAGTCTTGCTGTTGAGGTGAAAATCTCAGCTGAAATGACTTTGCAGAGAGTCACCTCTGTATTAAAATCTCCTGGTACATGGTGTATTCTTCCTGAACCCCACTGGCTCAGGGAGCAGAAGGCACTAGCACGAAAAAGGATGAGTCTGGAAATGCGTGGAAGAAAGTTGTCTGGAAATCTGTTCTCCATGTCCTCTGGTGATAAGGCAGAGCTTTATGAGCCTATTCCACAATAGAGAGGACTTTATATTAAACATCCACAATGACTTTCTAGCAGGCTTCCCTTTTAGTGACTAAAGAGGCTCCAAGAGAGCTGGAGAGGGACTTGTGACAAGGGCATGGACTGAGAGGACAATGGGGAATGGCTTCACACTGCCAGAGGGCAGAGTTACATTAGCTAATAGAAAGAAATTTTTTACTGTGGAGTAGTTGAGGCCCTGGCACAGGGCCCCAGAGAAGCTGCCCCATCCCTGGAAGTGCTCAGGGCCAGATTGGGCAGGGCTTGGAGCAGCCTGGAGTAGTGGAGGTGCTCATGGCAGGGGGTTGGAACATCTTTAACCCTTCCAACCCACACCATGCTTGAGTCTACAAAAACTCTAAAGGATATCAGCCAGGGAAGCCTGGTCTCTCCACCACCAGTGGATTAGAGCAGAGTTTGTGAACAGCTGTTAGGAGGGTCCTGCATGAGAGAGGGGATGGGTTGGACAGGTAGGTCTGTTCCAGCCTTGCTTCCAGTGAGTCTGTGCCTTTACAGAAATACTTCCAGTGCTTGAGATGAGGGAGAAAAGTTTGTAAATGTGAATCTCTGAAGTGCAGAGAAAGCCCCAGCACCTATATCAAAAGGTAAATCAAGAGAATTGCAGAGTTGCTGTTTCTAAAAGTTCAATTTCTTTAAAGTAGATTACTACTCTGCAAAAAACTGTGGGGGTAACTGTTGACAGTGCTGACTTATGTGGCCTAGATTTCAATTGCTTTAGCTCTAATAAGAGATTTAGTTTAATTCCATGTCAGTGGAGTCATCCCAAATTTGCATCACTGCAGCTGAGAGCTGAATTTGACCAGTGGTAGCCATCAATAAAAATAAAATGCAGTGGGGGTAATTGTTACTCTTTTTCTTGTGTCAATAAAAGGAAGCCTGTAAAATATGTCAGGGAACCTTAGTGTTAGAGGCTGCACAGCACAGCCTTTCTCCACAGCCCTTCCTACAAAAGGCAACAGCCTTTCTGGCAAGGAAGATAAAGCTGTTTTGGGAAAGAGGTCTGGTTATTTATTTAAAGTCAAGTCTTTGAGGATCTGGGAGTCTTGCATCACTCAATGCAGAGCAGAGCTGTATGTGCTTTGGTACGCTTGCAGGGGATGGGGAGCAGCCTTTGCCCACCTGCAGCAGCCCTGCCCCAGGCACTGCAAGAGAGCCTGGTGAAGTGCTTCTCATTTCTATCAGGGCAGTGGTGGCCCCTTTCTCATCCTCCTCATTGCCAGGGAAATGAAGTCTGATGAGATCTCATTTTTGGGTGTCTATGAGCTTTTGTAACTTCAGTGTCCTAAACATTTAGCCTTGGGAGAAGAGCAGCAGAAACAAAGAAAACAGGGTTTTAAGCTGTCCAGCAGCTGTAGGAAAGGCAAAACTGAAACCACATGGGGTCTTGGCACCCCATGCATCTGAGGAGCAGAGATATTTCTTGCTTTATCTTTCCCTAATGATTTTCATCTCCTTCATTCTCTTAGGGAAGCTGAGGAAAAATCCAGTGTGATCCATTATGTGGAGGCTTGGAACAGCTTGGGTTGGAAGGGACCTTAAATACCATCTCATACCCCCTGCCATGGGCAAGGACCCCTTCCACTAGATCAGGTTACTCAGGACTTCATCCAGTTTGGCCTTGAAGACTCCAGGGATGGGCAGCCTGTGCCAGGGCCTCACCATATTCTGAGTAAAGAATTTCTTCACAATATCCATCCTGAGATCTAGCAAAATAAGCACATCCTTAGCTGGGACAGCACCCCTTCTAGGATGTACTTAGTGTATTTGAGGTGCAATTTTAATGCCATTGATCTGTAGTTGGTGCGTTTTGTGTAGACATAACTTAATCAAGCTGGTTAACTCTTTGACAAATCCTGAAGGAAAGTAGTTGAGGCTTTTAAAAATACCCTTTTCTTTACTAAAGCTTTTCTTACGTCCCACATAACAAAGACAGCAGCCAGACTCCAGGATCAGGTTGGGCTTTTTTTGTTTCTGTTTTATTGTACAAGCTTGTATTTTTAGAGATCATGTGATGTCTGGCTGCATTTGGGCATTTTTCTGAGAAGCTGTAGCTGTTTTCTCTCTCTTGTACATTAGCACAGCAGGCTCTGGGGGGCTTGTGCCCTGACCTGGCAGCAAGGCCCACGCCATCCAAGTGGCTGTAAATGTGCAGAGGAGGGCCTGGGCAGAGTTCCCATCCTGTTTAAGACCTTCTATCTTCAACTATGCAGCAATTTATTTTTGCAGCACTTTATCTGAAAGAAGACCAAGTCTGAAGTTGTGTGATACTGAATTTCTGTGCAGAAGATTCTCACTCTCTGCACTCAGGCAGGTCTGTTGCTCTGAAAGCTCCCCATACAAGGGTTTGGGATGATGAAGACTAAAAGCTGCTTTCCAGGCCAGGAGAGGTTTTCTATAATCCAGGCTAACCGTGCATAGCCCTTTATCCCTGACTAGTTGCTAAATTATGTATAGCAGGCCAGGGTCTGCTTTGGGGCTGGCAGGGCTGAAGTCTCAGCTGTAGAGACCAGTGATCCTGTTCTGAGGAAGCAGAAGTCCAGCCAGCTGCCACAGAGGATGGGAGGTGTGGGTGCTGGGACAGGATGGGATGCACTGGAGCAGCTCCACCTCTCCTTCCCTGGTGGTGTGGGCTGCTTTTCCATCTTCCCCCATGTTCTCTGTGGTACTGCTGCCTTTTAGCAGGCTCTTTAGTGAACTAGAGAGACCTCAGTTCCATGGTTTGTTTGCTTCAATTATAGCTGACCATCCCTGAGGAGCAACTAAACTTCACATTTCCCTGTCCTGCTTCTGCGGGAGGGCTGTGAAGTGCTGCTCAGAGGGTGCTTGCTTTTTATGAGGTAGGTGGAAGGATGGAGCACAGCAGGGAAATGGCACTGAGGAGGGAGGGAGCTGGGGTTGGTAAATGTCAAGCTGTTTGCCTCCTGTGCGCGCTGGAGCACGTCCGCAGGCTGCCGGAGCAGCGGCTGCGCCGAGGACAAGGCAGGGCTGGTGACAAGGGGCAGTTTGGGCTCTGTGGGAGCCACTGCCCACATTGCTCCCAACGGGGCACCTGGGCTCAGGGCTGTGCTCACAGAGCTGTGCCCTCAGGCACAGCTGGGGGCATCCATGGTACCAGCTCTGGATTTGCAACTGTGGCACCACCAGTGCTCTGCTGCAGCTGCTTCCCTTTGCCTGTTCCCCTCATGATTCTTCAACAGGCAAAACCAGGATCTAGCACCTTCCTTCTTGGCTGATAAGTGCTTCTCCAGGCCACTCCTGTGCCAGTGCCCATCCCCTGGCCCCTGCAGTGGTGTGTGACCTGCTCTGCACAAGGAGGTGCAGCACTGGTGGCGCTGCCCATCCTGCTGGGCTGTCAGCGAGGCCACCGTCACTCCTGTCACTGCCTGCTTGATTGTCCCTGACGCTGCGCCGAGCCTGACATCCTCCTAATGTAATACAGACACCACGATGATTACCATCATTGCAAGGACTATAAGCACCAGACAATGAAATTTAACAACAGTAGGTACAGCAGTGATGAGGGGTGAGATGGAAATCGTGCTGTCTCTGCTCTCTGCCTATGGATGGCCCTGAGCAGTCTCCATCTTCCAGCAGGATCTCTGGGGTCTGGCATTCCTTTTCCTCTCTGTTATCCAGCCACAGTGTTCCGTGCTTGGCCTTATTGCATTAAAGCAGACAGGACTCTGGTTTCTTCATGCAGAAAAGTTCATCCTTTATTCACATACTTATTCTGCACAGTTTTCACAGACTTTGTGCTTTACTCTGACTGGCTAGAAGTTTTCTTGCTACTCAATTCATTGTTTAGTAATTGGCATTCTATCAAATCTCCTGGTTTTTGGATTGTTTACATATCATCTTCACTGATTCTTATGAGACAGATCTATTGTTTATGTAGGTGCAAACTTCTTTTTCCTACCAGAATAGGTTGTTGTGTTAACTGACTTTTCATCTCTTTGATTCTTTCTTCTGGGAACTTACAGGCTAGCTGGTAATTCATCAGAGCAAGGCCTGATTTTAGAAGGCCTTTCTTTGATAATGTCTCTACCTGTATGTATCATGGCCTCGACCATCTCATGGTGCTCTTGTTGGTCATTTGTACTACTGGGCAATTCTCCTCAAGGTTCCTGCTTCAGGGGTGGCCAGAGGGGTCTGCTCGGTGTACTCAAGGCAAAAGCAAGTCTGCCCAAGGGTTCTCCTCTTTCCTCTTCACTCATACTCTGAGCTGTGCAAAAATGGTAGGACCCTGCAGTAGTTGAGACTCAAAATGGGCCAGACTGATGCTTGTCTGAGGGAGGCAAACAGATTCTAAAGCTCAAAGAGAAGCTCCAGACCAGCATCTGAGCAAGCAGTGCCTCTCAGGGCAGGTATCCTGCTGCAGTATTGGCTGTACCGATGAATCCCCTTTGCAGACACCATATCTGGGTCACTGCTGGTCCCTGCTGATCCCAGGCACGGGTCTGGCTGCAGGAGCCTGAAGTATAACCCTGAACGGAGACTTTCCCTGCCTCCCATAATAATGCTGGCTGGGAAAATCCTTTTGTTTTCCTGCTTGGTAGCCTTTGTGGGGCATGACATGGCACAGCCCCATTTCTGGGGCATGAGGGTTATCTTAGGTATGGGTAGCTATTGTGCCTGTAGAGATGTGGTTTGGTTTTTGGCCTCCCTCACCTGGAGCACCCCAACTTTGAGGTGGAATGCTCTGGGAGCAGGAAGGCAGCTGCTCTGTTGCAGCACATAGTACTTTGCTCTTTTGCAAACATGCCAGGTTTGCACTGTGATTAAACGCTGCTGTTTGGACTGCAGCTGTCCAAACCTGGTGTATTGGATTCATACAGTGGTGGAGAAAAAAATTAATTTCTGGAAAACGACTATTACCCAGATCAGATGCCTTTCCAGCAGGAGCTGGAGCACCACAGCCTCTCCCTGCTTGGCCCTGAGCAAATTCCAGGTGGGGTTTGAGCTGTGGGTACAGCTCCATCCTGGCCCAGTGGGTCTGAGAGCTTCTGGGGTTACCAGCTGCTCTGTTGGGGTTCAGCTTTTTAGCTGCTGTTGTTCTTGAGGAAGTTGATGAGCATGGAGGTGATGCTTGACATGGAGGTGATGCTGTGCAAACACAGAGCAAGTGCTGCCCCTCTGATTTTGGGGAAGGGCTGCTTCCTGCCAACTGGGACATGGAGCTGGGGATAGAGAGAATGAGAAGGGAGGGGTCTGTTTTGGGCTGCAGGTGTAGCCCACCATCCCTGCCC
Source organism: Anthoscopus minutus (assembly GCA_013399455.1). Classification (NCBI taxonomy): domain Eukaryota; kingdom Metazoa; phylum Chordata; class Aves; order Passeriformes; family Paridae; genus Anthoscopus; species Anthoscopus minutus. The sequence goes on along the minus strand of VWYI01029867.1, from coordinate 196,959 downwards.
CCCCATCAGTGTCCTGGATGAGGAGGCTGGAGACAGTTGGCAGGGGTGATGCCTTATGTTTCAGCTTTCATATTTTTCAGATTCTGTGCTGCCTAGGTGTTTCATTTTGAGTTTCGTGTTAAGTATTAGTGAGCTCTCTTCACAGAGTAGGTAGAAAAAACAATTCCTTTTCTAGCTTGATACCAAGGACAATTGTTACAAGTTTTAGGCCCAAGAGCACAAACAATGCTGGGCTGAAGGGAGAAAACAAGAAGGATAGGACTTAGTAACCTGAAGCTGTAATTGCAATTAACCCAAATATGCAGATGGACCAAAACTTATAAAAATGTGAGACCTTGTGACCAGTTTTCCATTTTGTGACCAGTTTAGGTCCATCTTGGGTGTAGCCCCAGCCAGGCTCTTGTATTGCCCAAGATGTGTCCTGTAAGGCCTTTCAATAAATACCTGTTTTATTCTTAACTCTGTCCAGCCTCTGTTCTAGGTCAGCCTTCTCAAGGCATCAGGGGAGGCCCATGCTGGTAGGAGACAAGGAAGACTGAGGAGACAATTTTTACTTTCTAGTGGTGCTTTAGAGGGCGCTCCCCTGAGATTTGTTATTTTCCTTCAGGTTCTATCATTGGATACCTTGACCCATGGGAAGGTGTTGGGCCTTCTCATGGCAGCTCATCAAATGGTGATTTCTGCACTTAGGGGACTATTTCTGCACCTGTTCCTTCCTTAGGCTGCCAAATTTCACGGTGCTGGGTGTGCTCATGGGGAATTGGGGAGAGGAAAATGCTTTCTCTCTGAACTCTGACAGCTCCCTGAATATACAGGCACAGAGGGAATTAAAGGCAGAGATGAGCATCATTTATTGTGCATTAGGAGCAAGGCAAACAAGTGAATTTAGAGAATAAGTGTTTTAAGGCAGTATCAGATCTGCCTCCTTGGCTATACAGATGCTGATGGTTGTGTTACTGGCTTTGCTCTTAAGTGAGACCACTTAGCACTTCTTGGCTGGTTTAAATAATTTTTGTGGCTGTTTGTAATTGCACTATGCTTAGGAGTATTTAAGATTAAATTTTTCCTGTTGTCTTGAACAGTTGGATTTTTTCCTTCCCCCTACCTACCACTGATTTGGTTTTGCTTTTATTTTTTTGTCTCAGCTCAGTACTTTCTATTGTTTGGCTGCTGTAAATATTCCCTCCCACTCCCCCCTACTCTTACTAGTTCACTCTCAGCATCCACTGCTGGACTCCTTTCCACTGGCAGGATTGGATCTTCTGCTACTGTATCCAGCTTCAGCCCTTCCCAGCTTTTTATTGAGATCGCAGTTCATAATGTGGTTTCAATCCCCGTTCTCTGAGTACAACAGCTTCCTCCTCTGTGCTGCCTGGGGGCTGCTCCCTCTATAGGTAATTCAGGGGCTCTCGAGAGCCCTTCTCCTGCCCAGTAATCTCAGGTTTGCCAAGCAGGACTAATACAAGGGCATTGCTTCTTGTTTCAACGTGGCTGGAGCAGTGCAGCATTTGGCTTTGCTCATGTCCCTGCATTGCCTCTCACCTGCCCTGCCTGGCAGGGAGGCTGTGAAGACATGGGGCCTGTTGCTCAAGGTATTGCCAAGTCAAACCCAGTCTGCCAGGAGTGCTCAGCCTGCACCCCTTCTCCCCGAGGGTGCTGACACAGCTGGGTGTGAGGGTACAAATGTGGAGTCAGAAGCAGTTCCTTGTCTTCGAGGTCACCAGTGTTACTACTTTCAAAAACAGGTCCTAGAGCACTGGATCACAGGAGAATTTCAATAAGAATGGCTTTGTAATCTGGAGAAAGCTGAAGATTTTGCCACCACTGAGGAATGTTTGGGATGTCTTTGGCCAGAAAATCTTCCCTTTGACTCAGCTCAAGAAAAAACTCAATATGGGAAATGTCACCTTAGAGAAGTAAAACCTGGCCACGTTCTGATCAACCCAAAGCAAAATGCTGCAGTGGAGACTGTGAAGTTCTCTGAATTGCCTGGAGCCCTTACCATTCATTCCCTTGTCGGTCTGGGACATTCTCATGCACGTATGGTCACTGTTAATTTGTCTTGGATTGTTCTAATTAACGCTGGTGAACTGTTCAGCCACAAAGACTGCAGAGCTCTGCAGTTGCAGAGAGGACTGGAGGAGCAGTTCCTGGGTTCTTTTTCTGTTCTTTCCTCCCTTGTGGACAGGCACCGTTTCTGCCAGTAACCAATAGGAGACAATTTTCTGTTTCATAATAAGAAAATACTAATGTCAGGACTCCCTCTGTACCCAAAGCTTTCTCCTTGAAGATTGCTCCTCTTTGCTTTCCTAATTGCTTCTGCTCAGCTGGAGGTATCCTGCATCTTCCAAGCACATGACTGTTGTGCTGTTACTTAGGAAGGGGAGAAAAATGAGTGTGAGAGAATATTGCTTTGTGTCGAGCTTTCCTTGCTTTAACCCTTTCTGTGCCAATGTGGGGTGTTCTGATGTTGTGCTGTTGGCAATACAAGGTTTTTGGTCTGAAGCTCGGGGTGTGATGGAGCTCTGATGTGAAGAGCATCTAGAAATTGTAACCTGAGCCACATCCAAAGCGAGTTGAGGGAGGTGAGTGATTCTCGCCCTCTGCTCTGGTGAGACCTCAGCTGGAATACTGCATCCAGCTCTGGGACCTTCAACATAAGAAGCAGGTGGAGAAGGTCCAGAGGAGGGCAATGTGGATCACCAGAGTGCTGGAGCACTCTGCTATGAAGACGGGCTGAGAGAGCTGGGCGTGTTCAGCCTGGAGAAGAGAAAGCTCTGAGGAGGCTTTAGAAGTCCCTTCCACTGCCTCAGGGGGATCCAAGAAAGCTGAAGAAGGACTTTGGCCAAGGCCACGGTGTGCCATGACAAGAGAGAATGGCTTCACACTGAAAGAGGGGAGGTTGAGATTGGATATTAAGAAGAAATTAATTACTATGAGGGTGGTGAGACCCTGGCACTGGGTGCCCAGAGAAGCTGTAGCTGCCTCATCCCTGGAAATGTTCAAGGCCGGGTTGGACAAGGCTTGGAGAAACTTGGGTAGTGGAAGGGATCCCTGCCCGTGGCAGGGGGCTGGAATGAGGTGGTATTTAAGGTCCTTTCCAATCCAAACCATTCTATGAAATAATTTCTTCTAGAGTCTGGATATGCCTCTTAAATGTCTTCTCTTACTCTTTGGAGTCCCTGTGATCACAGAGCGATCACTTGTACTAACACAGAAGTTGCCAAATTAATGTGAACTGTGGATGATTTGGGGACCCAAGTGATTTGGGTAAGCCCATTTCAGACAAATCAGGTGGTTTGGGTTGCCTTTCCTTGAAGGATGGCAGGTGTGGAGCATGCAAGAGCAAAGCCTTGGGGAGGGCACTGGAGCCATGCTCCATGTGTCTTTTAGGGACTGAGGAGTCAGATGAGGATCACAGATGTCTGACTCTTTGCTCTTGGCTCATGGGCCATGTTCTTGCAAGCCAGGAACCAAGAAAATTCACAGAAATTCTGTTTTCTCCAGAAACCTCAGAAACGATCAGATCTCAGTCTTTTGTGCACTGCCCCACTGGCAGAGGTAGGATGGGTTACTGTCTTGGCAGCCAGGGCAGGCAACCTGAATCCCTTTGGGCTTTTCAGGGAGAAAAAAGCAGCTGCTGGAGTAGAGCTAGAATGGAGTAATGGTATATGTGGACATAAGGCTGCTGGAAGAGACTGCTGCTAGGAACTTCCTAGTGCCATGGAAGAAAGGAGGAGCTTGGGCAGAGCAGGGGCCCCAGCAAGAGCTGTAAAAAGGAAAGAGGAAGCCTGGAGATTAACTCAGTAGGTCTAGAGGGACTGTGCACAGCTGAAAGAGCAGCCTTGTGCTTAGTCTCTCAGTGTACTCCTGTGGCTTCAGCCTCAGGAACTGCCTTGTTTAACCATGAAAGGGAAAGGGAGGCTGGAGCTGGGGGATGTCTCTGCCCTGGCTCTTGAATTCATTGTCAGCTGCCTTCAGCAAGTGGAGTTGCTGTCTACTCCAGTTCATTATAAGCTCTGGAGAAAAAAGAGAGGGCAGTAAGTAGTTTCCCAGAATTTTAGAGAGTCTCATCACATCCCTGAGCTGTGTGGTGTGCCACTGTCCAGATCCTGGGTACCTCCCTGCCTCGACCTTCATTTTTGCTGGCTCTGCCAAGAGAAAGATTTGTGATGGTATGAGCTTGGTGGGTGTCTCTGGCCGAGCCTCTCCTTAGTCCTGGGTGAAATGGGGGAGGTTCTGGGTATGTGTTTGTCATGTAGCAGCTGATTGTTTACTGTTTGTGTTTGTGTGCTGCTCTGAGACACAGGGCAGATGTGTCATGAGAAATTGGTTCTGCAACCCCTGGTCCTTATGGCCAGGTCTGCAACAAATCACCACTTACAGGCAGAGTCTTCCACTTGTAATGAAGCTCAGGCAAAGAGAGGGTTTTGTCCCGTGGGAAGCACGATTCAGCTCCTAAGGATCATGCAAGCTTGGGTAGGTGCCAGACATGCTTACCATGGAATTTGCAGTTAAGCGTGGAGTCTGCTACCTCCTTGGGGAGGTCCAGCTCTCCTTGGAGGGTTCTGTGTTCCCATATGTCTCCATGTCTGGAGCTGACAGTATTTGCAAGTAGCCTGAGGGTAAAGAGAGACGCAGAATCCTATTTGCTTTGTGGTTTTCTTCATGTACCTTACTTAAGAAAAGATTAGGCATGAGGAATTTTTTTTTTGCTAATCTCAGATGATGGCAATAAACTCTTTCCCCTTGACCCTTTGTTGGCTGTACCTGGGTCTGCAGGCAGATGGAGTTAACAAGTCACAAAATCATCTGAGGAGGTGACTGAGGGGTTTGTGGTGGTGGGGTCTTCTGGTGGGACTGATCCCTTCTCCTTGAGGCAGGGCTGATGCCAGCAGCACTTCCCTTGGGTCTGGGGCTGCTCCTTGCGGATGGAGGGAGGGAGGGATGGATGGATGGATGGATGGATGGATGGATGGATGGATGGAGTGCCTTCAGGCCATTCCTGCTGCTTTGGGTGCAAACATCCAAATAGAGATAATTGCATTGCCCTTCAGGATAATCCTGGTATAGATCTGTGCCTCTGCCCACCACAGCCTGGCCAAGTTCTGGACTGGTTGTAGAAATTCTCATTTCTTGAGAGTACCAAATTACTACGCCTTGGTTAGAGATATGGGTTTTATCCTGCTTCATTTGATCCCCTTGTTCCTGCTCCCGCTACCCAGGCCTGCCCTGCTGCCCCAGTGCTGCCAGGCCCTGCACCCAGCAAGCCCTGCAGGCAGTGCTAGGGGCAGGCAGGGAGTTGAGCTTGCACTTGCCAAGTTCAGCAGGTGGCTTTGGGGGGAGGTGGTCGCTGGGCTTTGGGGATGCCTTTGAGTGACAGAGGGCACAGCAGAAAGCTTTGTGGCTCTGCCTGTGCCACAGGAGTGGCTCAGCAGAGGCAGGGATGGGCAGCTCAGCTTTTGAGTGAGAGGGTGAGATGCTTATTGCCTGCAAGCATGAAAGCAGGCAGCTATAGAGCCAGTGGTGTGAGCAGTAGGTGACTGCATTTCTTTTTTTTCTGGTTGCAAAGCCTTTCTTCTCTTGCTCCCCTCATTTCCAAAGCTTATATTGTTACCTAATCCACATGGCTAGAATTCTCTGTTAGAGGATCAGCTTTTCTGTAGGAAGACTGCTGTACTCCTCACTAATATTGACTGTCTTTTTCTCTTGCTTCCCCACTTAGATCTATGATGACAATAAAAACCTGTTTGAAGTCAAGGAGAATGTGCCCAGGAAATTGGTGGAGAAGGTCGCAGGGGACATTGAGAGCCTCTTGGCCAAGAAAGTCCGTGCTTTAAAGGTAAGGGGAAGGGCCTGTGTGCTGATCCTTTGATGGAGATGCTCAGTTTAAACAAGAGGATTGATGCTGGCGTAGCAGTATGATCTCAGCTTCAAAGGGATTCCTATGATTGTATGGCCTTTTCTGGGAACTGCATCCTTCAGTTGGACAGATTCATATGGAGTATGTGAGGCATGGATGTGTCATGTGGGGATGTACTCTAGGTATCTTCTTGCTTTTTATCTCCTCCCACCGTCATGCAAACACCTGAAGGTGCTGCCGCAAGAATATAAGTGGCAGCAAAAGCCTGGCAGCAAATTTGATCCAGTCATTTAACTGGAGGTGTGCTGGAGGCAGAGGTACTGCAGTGTCCCTGCTCTTGCTCGTGGAAGTGTTTTGGAGCTTTTCCTGTTTAGGAGATGATGCACTTGAAGGGTTTGTGCCAGTGCCTGGGACTTGAGCCCTGCAACTGGCTGCCTGTATGGGTGGCCCTCATGGGTATCTGCATACATTTCCAATCTATTGTGCTATTTTGTAACACTCCTTTAAAAATGAACTCATTTTGTCTGTAGTGGAGGAAGGTGACCTAATCCATGGTGCCCCTCGGTGTTTATAAGGAGGTGGCAGCAGGGCCATGCCCTGCTGCTGGGGCAGAGACAAGTCACTGCCTTCCTGAAGAGGTGGACAGCCTTCTCCATTGCAGAGGGGTATGGATACTTCCCCTCCAGGAGCTGAGGTGTCCTCTCTAAAACACAATTTTATTGAGTGGCATGACATTGTTCATTGGGCATCTGGCAGTGTGGCCAGCTGGATGCAGCTTTTAGCTTGAATCACTGAAAGGGTGTCTGCAGGGTCATGGACAAGGGGAAGGCTTGGAGCAGGAAACACAGCTGATGTGTCCACAGAGGCACTGCAGTCAAAAAGACTTGGTCACCCTTCAACCTGATAGACAGGAATGGGAGCACAGGGAAATGTGCTGTGGTGAGAGAAGGGATATTGCAGAACTGAGGTGTAACTAAGGCAGCGAGAGTTTGCAAGTGGTCTGTCTCCACAGTGGGTAAGAAGTAGCTTGGAGAAGGTATGCAACAGGAATCACAGGACACCCATGTGGGCCAGGGCAGTCTCAAGACTCAAGATAGGATCTCAGTCAAGAGTGGTCAAAGTCTGGCCTGAGTGTCCAGATGGTGTCAGGTTGTCCACAGTGCCTTACAGGGATGGCAACTGTAGGGACTTGGGTGAAGAAGATTGTTGACCCAATTTCTTACTCTGGGAAGTAAAGAATAATCCTACTTGGGACTCACACCAAGTGTTTTAGCTTGAATGGAAGGAGCTGAAGTGGGACTAAAGACATGTAAACTGTCAGCACTGCATTTGGGATTGTGGAAGTGAAAATCAGGAAGACCAATTTTCTTCTTAACATGAACTTGCAGCCTTGTGCTCATGTAGTTTGTGTGCATACTTGAGCATATATCATATTAAATGTTCCAGGGATGTGCAACACCTATAGATGCTGGAGGAAGACACAGGTGACAGAAGGTTGTTGCAAACTTGATACACACCTGGACAACACATCATTCCCATGGGATGCACAGAGTAATAACCCTGAGTTACACTGCATGACTCTGCTGAGTGGTTCCACTGTGACATTTGAATTTCAGCTCATCAGTCACTGTTTTTCTTTGCCCTTTGCTCTGAGTCACACAGACTTACAGCGAGTTTGTGCATCTTTTGGTGCTAGATCAAGGGTTGAACTGGACCCATGGTACAAATAATCTTGTTTGTCTTCCAACTGTCTTTTTTGTTGGGCTTTTGGGCATGACTCTCTGGTGTGCTGTGAAGAGCTCACCTGTCACAGGGGTGATTCTGGCAGTGCTGGTTAGGTAACAGCACATGGTGCTGTCTTTATAGTGGAAACAATGAACCCTTGGACTTAAATTAGTCTTTCAAGAGGCCTCCTTCAGAGTGCACTCCTGGATGGAGCAGACTTTTACATCCAGTTTCCATGTAAATTCTTGGATTGATGGTACTAACAACAAAATTTGGAAATGAGGAAGCTGATGGGGGGAAGAGAAATTGAATCTTCTAAATTTCTTCCACATTTTGCTGAGCTCCTTTGAAGCAGTGGGGCTCCCATAGCTCCTTCCATTCTTCTGCCTGTTTTCATCTGTCTCAGCTCTCCCTTTAGTTGAATCATCTCTCCTGGAGTCATTTCCTCCTCTTCTCTCATGACTCACAAGAGTGATTATGACTTCTTGAAACATATTTTTCAGCATCTGAGTCAGGTGGGACTCCATGTATTGGCAAGGGCAGGTGAGGAGGGAGAAATGGAGTCTCTCTTTGATGTACGAATTGCCCTGTCACTCGTGTGCTCACTCTCCTGAGGAGATACCCCTGTCTCCTTTGCTGCAGGAGAGAGAAGGGATGCTGCCTGGGCCTCAGTGGGGCTTTGGGGAAGGTGCTCACAAGCCTTAGGGCACACAACACGGGTGCACAGTTCAGAGCGCTGTTCTCATTAGGTGGTGATTCAGTTCAGTCAGCAAAGAACCTGTTCTCATCTGTTTCTAAGTGAAAATATGAATCTGTCTTTATTAAACTATGTGCAAAATGTTTATTAATACAGTTTCTTACCTTGTGGGTTGCATTTCTAAGAGGCAGAAATCAAGCACAAGGAATCTGGCCCTGACAGCCATGGTGCAGCACTGTGGCATGGATCTGGCACTAACAGGACACTGATTCCTCACGTGCATTTTGGAGGCATGTTGGAGCCAGGGGTGTGTGGCAGAGAGGGTAATTCCTTCCTAAAGTAAGGCACCTACAAGGGGCTGGTTATTTGGATGCTGTCTCTCCCTTTTTGTTCCAGAGCATCATATCAGTCTCATCATGGGACAGAAACACTCCGAGGAAGATGTTTTTGCAGTTCCCACCTGTTCCACCTGGCACTGGAGTATCTACAGCTGGATTCTGGGGGACTTCTACCCCATGTCCCGCCCAATGGCTTTTGTTTGATATGGAATTTCATCAGCACTAATTGCCTTTTCCAGTGTCCTTTGTCCATGATGATTGCATTGCTTCAAGCCTGGCCTCCCAGTTACCTTTGGGCTCTGTAGTTCCATCTGCCTTTAATTCCCAAGCTTTAACAGGAGGGGAGGTAAAAAAGAAGGCCTTCAATACCAAAAATGCATCTAATTTCCTTTGAATTGGAAGTGAAAGACTAAGGTGGAGTGACTCCTGAGGGAGATGACATTACATTTATCCAGTGTATTGCATTGTGGGGAAGTTCCAGAGCTATAGGTGAGCTGTGTTCCTGGCTGGGTGGGAGTTTAATGGGCTGCTCTTGTCCACACTCATGAGCTTGTCCTTGTTAGGGCTAAAAAAGACACCTTTTGTAAGACATGGGAAGGAGTGAGGTTGTCACCAAATGACTACAAATCCTCCTTGGGTTTTCCTTGTGCTGGAAATGACAGCTGGCTGGCTCATGGCTTTACATCATCTGAGGCTAGAACTCATCAAGCTGGTTTTTTGCCAAGTATATTCTTTGTCACTTTTTCAACTTTATTTCCTATCTCCTCTTCAGTTTTTCAGTGTGCTCAGATCTCTCTTTGCCTTTGTATGTGCCCAGAGAGATATGTATAGGCTGGGGCTTCTTTGGGAGCCCAGAGGCTGGAGTTTGCTCTTGGTGGAGCACTGAGTGAAACAGGGAAAAGCCATCACCTGAGTGTGTGCATGGGATGGGTCAAGATTCCCAAACCCAAGAGGCACTTTTTCTTTCTTTCAGAATACTACATCAAGTACTTGAGCAATGCCTCCAGGTCTATTCTTTTCTGAAGCTCTGCAGACTGGGGGAGAAGGAAGTTGTGATTTGATGGAGGAGGAGGCTGAGAGGTGGAAATTTTAGATCCTAAGATATGTTTTAAGATTGTTTCTCCTTTTTATATAGCTCTTGTGAAGGCTGCTTTTGGATGCTGACTGCTTCATTCTTCACATATTTAACCACAGACAATTTGCTTTACCTCCTGAGAGCAACACATCCCACAGTTTACTGAGTAGGTTATGCCCTGAAGTGAACTATTCATATACTGTGACCAGCCTAAAGATTGCTGTGTGTGCTGGTGGCCTTCCCCCATCTCCAGAATGAGGCTTGCTGATCCACAAAACATGGTCTGGATGCCTGCAGGCTCTCGCATTGCCCCGAGAGTGACATGGTTGGGCTGGTATTTTCTCCATAGAGCTGATTTTGGGTTGCAAGCTGGATGTCACTGGTACAATCTTTTGAGTTAAGGTTGAAGTTTGTTGGGTTTCCTGTGACCTCAGCTGTGGGCAGTATTGAATATGATGTGTTGAGCAGAAGTGCAGCAGAGTGGTGTTTTGTGTGCCAGAATTTACAATGTGTACTAAGTACATCTGTGTGTATCTTCTGTATGCAACAGGTTTGGTGCCCCTTGCATGGCTCTGGTGAGAAGAGTACTAACAGCATTTACCACAAGTAGGAGGAAGGTTTGTGGGGTTTTTTTTAATTGTGTTTTCGTAAAATTTAATAGTATATTTTTGTTGCTGTGTATTTAGCTTCAGTGTGGAATGAACACCTGGGGGAAAGCAGAGGTTTGGCAGGAGGGCTCAGTGGTAAGAGGTTTCAAGGTTCCTGTTCCTTCAGCTAAGGTGTAGGAGGTCACAATATATTTCACTCAGATTTTATTGCAACCTGAGTAGTAAAATCTACACTTGGCATTAGACACTTTCTTCTGGCAGAAAAAAAGAATACAAAGAACAAGACTGGGGATTTCCTGTATTTTGAAAGCATCCCGCAGGGAAGTTTGGGTTTCCTGGGTGGCTACAAAGCCTGGGGGAATGTGGCTGTAGGTGTTCCCATCTTTCTTTACCTTATATCCTAAGGGAAAGACGTTGGAAGAGCCGGGATTTGGCACACAGAAAAGGTGGTTGGTCTGGAGATGCTTAGGATTTTGTACTGTACTGCTTATATTGCTGTTTTGTCTCCTGTTTCCACCTCTCACCCTCAAGTTTTCCCACTTACTGGCATTTCTTCCTACTTGTTTCTTCTGAAGTGTTGATGCACTTAGTACTCAGCCATGCTTTAGGATCCTGTGATGTGAGACTTTGGTGTGTTACCACAAAGTACTGACCAAATCAGCTTCTCAGGGTGAAGCTGGTCAGAGGGAGCATTGCAAGAGGGAGGAGTTCAGGCCAATTGTGCTTTCAGTCCTGCTTGAAGACTCAGTGCATTACTGCTCAACTGGGGCTAGTTCCAAGCTCCATTTGAGCCTAGCACAAGCATATATCAAGAGTGTAGAGGGGATTTAATTGGACAGGTTTATCCCTTTAACAGTTCTGATAGCCTTGAGATTTCCCTTGCAGGTTGGTGGTGAATAGGGTCTACATTGGGTTTCTGGTCCCTGATAGGGACAATAAAAAGTGCCAACCTGTCTGACAAGCTGCAAAAACTGACGTACAGCAAGGCATCTCAGCCCAGTTCAGAGCATCTCCCCACTCCTCTCTCTGACCTCTGTCACAGCATGGACTGGTAGAATATCATCAGGAGATCTTCCCTCCTTCACTGTTGGGGTTGTTGGTGTCCTCTGGTCTTGCTGGCAGACAGCAGAAGGAGTCAGCATTCAGCAGGAGCAGCCTGCTGGGGTTGCACTGGATTTCTCCTTTGTTTCTGGCAGAGCAAGGTCCTGTTGCCATCTGCCTGCACCACGGAGCTGTGCGCAGGATGTTGAACCAGCTGCTCATTGGCCAAGTCATTGAAGTGTTTAACTGGAGAGGTTCCAGGCCAGGAGAGCGGGACCCTCCTGAGCTGCAGTGCACCAGGGGTTCACAATGGCTGACAGCATGTGGTGGCAAACCCTTGTGGGTTTCCCTCCTGCAGTGTGGTACAGCCCTAACTCTGACCTGAGGGGGGCTTCTGGCCATGTCAAGGCTATCAGTGGTCATGCTGTGGCCTGCTGGGTCCCAGTGAGGGGACACGTTACCTGTCTTGCCTAGACAGCAAAATGGGGTAGGAGAGAGGGAACAAACATAGCTCAGGTGAGCTCTGACACAGCCTGTGGGTTTGGTGAGATGTGGGGCTTCATTGCCTCATGCACTCCTGCACCATTCCACCTGCACTGCCACAGACAGGAGCTCTTGGGTTGGAGTGATGACCACAGCCACCAATGTTGCACATGCTGAAGTACAAACCATTTAAAGGCAAGAAGACCTCTGTACTTTCCTATTTCATAGTGACAAATCCAGCCCTCTTCCCACTTCTTTGGTAATTGCTGGTTGGTGGTTTTTGTTTTTAATTCTGTTTTTAATTTGCTTCTAATCAAATCCTGGCTAACAGTCCCCGTGTGTTTGTTTGTTTATTTATTTATTTATTCATTCTTGCATATGTGTGTGTGTGTGTGTCTTCTCCTGCCTCACAATTGTTCTTGTGCTGGACCTGCTCCAGTAATCCAATTTGAATCCAATCTCCCAGGTCTGGAATTCTAATTTACAGATTGCAGAGGGGAGTTAAACAATGCCCACACACCAGGATGGGGGTTGATTGTCTAATCTAATCAGGGACAATCAGATGTTTGTAACAAGTCTATCAAACCTGTATTGGGCCAGTTTGCTGAGCAGTGTAACCAGTTTTCTTAATAGCACTAACACAATTTAGGGCTTCCTGCACTTTCATGCAGATTACATTAAAGGTTCCCTTTCTTCTCCCATGAGCACTTGGCAGCAGCCCAGCCCGATGGGCTTTACAACTTGGTGAGCTGCTGGGTGCCCTCTGGGGCAGCAGAGGCTTGCCAGGACCCAGGGGCTGCTGCCTCCCCCTACACACCGAGGTCCTGGAATGATCCTGTTCTGTGGCACTCATACAAGGAATGGACTCAGTGCCACCAGTGCTTCTGGAGGCACAGATAGGGGAGTGAAAGGTGATGGTCCTGACCTGATGGGGTGTTCAGTAAGCCTCCACAGCAGATCCCTAGCCCCATGCATGGCTTGTTGGTAAAGAACAGGTGAAGAAACCTTTGTCCTCTCTTGCCCTTGGCACACTGTGGCTGTTGTTTCTGGTACTTGCTGTAAGAAGTCTGGACAGTTGGTGTTTAAAGAAAACACCTGTCTGGGTTTTTTTTGTTTGGTTGTTTGTTTTTTTTCCAATGCCCTTTCAGGGCCTGAAGCAGAAGAGGAGGGAAAACCAGCTCTGTGAACAAGATGATGTCTCTTAGTATAGCTCTCCAACCCAGAGTGGAGCTTCCCTAATTACCCTGTGCAAATAAATAGTTGCCTGACTTTGCCCTTCCTGAAGACTGAAATATCCATCTGGTGCCTTACCCTGTCAGGAGGTGAGCTGGTTCTCACGCTCCAGGTCTGTACCACTTAGCTCTGCACTCGTTGCCTTTGCCCGGGGATTTATTTTAGGCTTACGGCATCCTCCCTGCCCCGGAGCATCTTCCATGTGCACGGCGAACATCCCCGAGGCGGGGGTGCCGCAGGGAGGGATCGCTCGCTGCCGCAGCCGGGCTGGGGTCGCAGCCGGGCTGGGGTCGCAGCCGTGGCAGCAGCTTTAGCTGGGCTCAGCCCGAGCAGAGCCTGCCCTCCCGCCCTCTCTGAGCGCTGCCAGGCTGCTTGGCACGCACACGCATAGGAATAGAACTGCCCGGACTGGGAACGTTTCTTGGAGGGTTTAATTGCTGTGCGTGCCTTACCTTCCTGCGCTCTGCACCCCACGCTGTGAGGGACCCAGACACCTCTGAGACCAAGTGAGGAGAAGGATGAAATGCTCCTTAAGAGTGGTTACTTTCCTTCCTCAAGCTGTGTTATGTATTCAACAGCAGTTTGCATGTTGTTTTTCAGTTTTTCTTGGTTTTTTCCAGCACAGGAGCAGCATTGCCAGCAGAGATGGAGGAAACTAAAGCCATTGGTGTGGGCAGGGGATTTGCAGAAGTTGTAGTGCTTGGCTGTCTCAAAACTCGGATCCTTCAGCTTGGTCCTTACCCTCACAAAATCCTGAGGCCTGGCAGGGCTGTGCTCTAAGAGGAGGCATTTGGGGGTGGCTGAAAGGGTAAAAGTATGACTTACTGGTCTATCTGTGAAGATAGATATGAACTGGTGAGTGATGCAGAGGAGGAGGTCTCTGAGGGAATTAGTACTAGGGAAAGGAATTACCATTTAATTCTTTATAGAACAACCTTTCACATGATTGGGAAGATATGCTTGCAATGATAGCAAAATAAAAGAAACCATGTCACTGAAAAAGGGATTTATTTGAATTTTCTTGGCTAATTTTGGCATGAGAAAATGCATTTCCATGGCAGTTTGGTACCGAGAGTTGCTTCTGCACCCTGTCCTGTGACTTTGTAATCTGTGCATGGTGGGAGAGGGGGATCTTTATTTCCCCAGGGTTGCCTGTAGGTTTGCATGGAGTGTGTACTTCTGCACTTAGAGATGTACTCTCAATCCCTGAGGGTTCAGCCCTTTCCCTCCATGATGCTATGCATCCTCAGAGAGCTCTCTGAAGCCCAAGATCTTGGGCAGAAAAATCTCCAACCAGTTTATTCTTGTTTAATGTTTTTCCCCTTGAATATTTCAGATGCATCATTTGGGATGGAAGACTCATATTGAATGGGAGTAATTGACCTGGGACAGTGAATCATTTTGAGTTTATATCAGGTGGAATGAGGATTATTTTTTTTAAGAGTTTCATCCTCAGGCAGAACTAAAAATCAGTTATTTGTATAGCTGTGTTTACAGGCAGGTAGTGAAGTTAAAGACTAATGAGTGAGGGGGTAGAGGCTTGGTCCTGGAGGTTAATGGACTTGCATAAAGCTTTTTTGTCTCCAAAGCTCTCTTCAAATCCCACTTTATTTTTCTTTTTTATTTTCCCAAAGAAAGTCGATCTAGCAGGTTTCATTTCTGCAGCCTGCAAACCCCAGATCAGCTTTGGCAGAGTTTATCTCAGTAGGTCTCTGCACAGGAGTGACTTGAATAGCAGGGCTGGCTGCAGGTGAGGGGCAGGAGTCAGCCCCCAAGGGACCTTGCACAATGAGTATTTAGCCTGGCTCTGGGCACTGGTGCTGTGCTGTCACAGCAGCTGGCTGAGTGTGCTGCCTGTCCTGGGGTGGTGCCCACCAGGACCCTGCTTTCTGTCCCACGTGGATTTGCTTTGCATGCACTGAAGCTTTCAGGGAGCAAGTCAAATCCACCAGCATCCCTCCCTACCCCATAGCAAGGAGCTATTATATATTCCCAGAGCAGCTGATGTCCATTAAATGTTTGAGTGACACTACAACAATGTGTAAAATATCAGTGATAAGGATCTAGCAAATCTTAATAAAAAAAAAGGCGACAAGAATGTAAATTGCACATACAATTGTGATAAAGAGCCAGAGATAACATTAAAGAGATTGTATCAATTTAATGCAAGTTTCGTGCCAAAGCCTGTCATCTGCTCTTTGAAGAGGAGTTGTTGGGAGCCTTGATATTCCAGCAGACAGTGCTCAAATCATCCCAGTGCTCTGGAGCAGCCGTCCCTGCAGCCGGCGTGCTGCGTGGAAGCTGTCTGCTTGCTGAGGATTAATGGAAACCTTTCCTGCCTCTACAATAAAAATAATGTTCCTTGGAAAAAATAAAGTGCCCTTCTGCCTGCTGGCCTTTGGGTCCCTCAAAATGCAATTAAAAAGCTGCTTAATACAGCCTTGCAATGAGAAATCTGTCAGCTTTCACAGGCACGTTCTGAAGTGAAAGCAACATGAAAAGGTTGGGAGCAAAAATATTTAACTGTGTGCCTGCCTGCCTGGCGGTGCTCGTGGAGCCACCAGCTGAACTGGGATGTGAGGGGCTGGAACTGGGCTAACTGGGGGAGCTGAAGCAGCTTCACAAACAGAGCTGGGCTGTTGCAGTGCTGGTGAGGGTGTGGGAGCTCCTCCATAACCCAGCCTCATGTGTATCTCTGCCTGCCTGTCCCTGCTGGTCGCCCTGCTTTCTGGGCTGGTGTTGCTGCTGTGTGTCCTTGGTTTCTGTCTCCCCTCTGTTGTTTAGGATGTGTTATGTCCTTGAAAGTGGGCAGGTGACAGCAGTAAAGGCTATTGGAAGTACCCTGCAGGTTTGATGGAAGTGGTAACTCCAGTTGTCTGTGGAGGGCTGCCAGGTGTAGGTCAGTATTGTGCCTGCCAAATGTCTTCCCAAAATTCTAGGTGTAATAATGGAAAGTTAATTTTAAAGGGTGGTTGGTTGTGTTTTGTTTGTTGGGTTTTTGTCTGCAGGCATGATAATTTAAAAAAAAAAATCCTTTAAGTAAAGCTGGTAATTCCATAGCAAGTGGAAGATTATAAGGGCTGGGAGTGAAATGTGAATGCAGGGCTCCAGTGACTGCCTGGTTTTGGTACTGCAAAATGAACTTCTGTCTTTGGCTGTCCCTTGTTTGCCACTTGTGTGCTGCTACCTGCACAAGGGTGAGCTGAAATCCTACCCCAGCTCTGCACGAAGAGCTGCTGGAGCAGCAACAACTTGATGGGAGTAGTGCTGGGAGCAGTGTTTCAGCTGGATGCCAGTAGATGGCACAGCTTTTATATCAGCTAATTATTTAGGGAGCCAACGCAGGTCCGGGCTGTTCCTGTTGCTAATCTTAGCCGTGCCTCACTCTCCATCCACACAGATGAAGATGTCTCTGCTGGTCTGCCTGTAATTGAGGAGGTTGGATAAGATATGAAAGGTGTTGAGTTTGTCAGCATTGTGGAGCAATGGGATACTGTGATGGGGAGGAGAAGATAAAAATCTTGTGCTTGGGTGAGTGTGGGAGCAGAGAATCAAAATTCAAGGCAATGGTAGTGTGGCTTCCCAAGTGCATTCCATCAAGTGCTGTATTCCCTTAGTGTAGATGTATTTGACTGCTCCAGCTTTATGCTTAGGGAAACCGAGGCCTGGAGAGACCATTCTTTGTCTTTGAAACACCCCGGGCTAAAAGTTATGCTACCTAATTAAGTTCTGGAACTTTTATAGCTACAAGGTGTCCTTCCTGTGTGATTACGACAATTACAGCTCCCTGGAGCTCAAAGCTCCTTCTCTCAGCTCTGCTTGTGTTTGGTGCTATTGTTCCCTGGCCACTTCTGGCTTTGAATGTGATTTGTTTTTTAGCACTTTAGCAATTTTCTGCACCCTCTTGAAAGAGTAAGGGTTGAATGCATCCTAAATCTTCTCCCCATGTGATGTTGTCCGGCTGTTTTGCACCTCCCCTCAACTAAAGCAGCCCTCTGGCCTATTCAGGGATGGGCACGTGGCTCTTGCTGGAGAGGTGGCCCCTGGAGTTGGGAGGGTTGCTCAAGTGCAGTAAGACAGCCTTGATATGGTCTCTGCCCAACCCTCTGTGCTCCTGTCCTGGGAGAAGTGCAGCAACCCCAGCATTAGGGGCAGTCTTTCTTCCTACCTTCTGCCTGCTGAAGAACTTCTTTTCATTACTGAAATTGATTCTTGCAAGTGGATGGAAAGGATCTATCCCAAATCTTACGGGCCTGGTGTGCACATAGAATATAAACCGGAGTGTATGTATGTGAGACTGTAAATAAAGTTGTCACTCTAAAAGAAATGGGGTTTCTAGCACTTGTCAAATCATTTTAAAACCATTTTTATTACTAGATTACATTCTGAGATAAAGTTTATTGTAGCAAAAAAGAGGGAAGGTGTAGGATTTGACTGCTGATGTAGAAACACACTTAAAACTTACAAAGAGTTTTTGAACCTTAGATGAGGGCAGGCTGTCTGCTTCAGGGTTTTCCTCTAGGGATCTCCTGCCCAGTACATTTAAAGGATGATCTCTTGATTTTGGTGCAAAATCTGCCCTAGCATGTCACCTTTTATAATATAGCCATGACATAACATGCAAACACTGGCACGGGAGCTCCAGCTCATGAGTCTGTGTCCTGTGTATGGGGCAGAAACCTTTCCAGAGGTTCTGGCTGGGAGTCCTGAGGAACTCCATGTTCCCTGAATGTGGCTCTTAAACAACCCCCATAAGGATTTTGTGTCAAAACTGAGGATCAATCCTGGCATGTGTTTGCTTTGTTCTTCACATCCTCTCCCCCCAGGACCACTGATCCTAAAATATTTTGCTCTAGTTATTCTTTTTCCATGCTCTTACTTTTAGCACTACTTCTGCAAGTAGCAGAAAACACTGTGTAGGTGCCAACTCTTTTCTTAGCTATTTCTTGCAGATATGAGTAGCATCCTGTTTTCTAACCCAGCCTCTTCTGTCTTTCCCTCCTAGTTGTTCCTAGTGGTATTTGTCTACCTTTTATATGTACCAGTGGCAAAATTAACAGAGTGTTGTTCTCTTGATGCAGCATGACAGGGAAAACAGCAGTCATCTCCTGCCAGACTTGGGCTTCAGAGTTGTATTGGTTTGCATCTCCCTGCTCCACCTCCCATCCTAGTTTTGGGCACTGCAAGGCACATCACAGGCTGGATGCTGGAAGAAGCAGCAGCTTTGCAAGTCCCACCTAAACTCCACAGCTGCTTGCAGGGCAGAGGTAGCTGGAGTGGCAAGGAGAAAGTTGGCTTTAACCCTGAGACTTGCACAGACCTGTGTTTACCATAACATCTGGCTATTAAACAACTAGATTTATTTTGCATACAGATTAATGCAAGAAGTCCACACTGCCTTGACATAAGAATTTTTCTGTCTCTCCTACTCCCAACCTCTTCAAGGTCCCATTCTGAGTAGCTGCTCTTCTCCCTCTGCAATGAGCATCCCTAAAACCTGAGCATAATAGCATTCCTGCTAATTATATCACTGCAGATTTATTTCATGGTAATATTATAGCTGGCCTCAGGCATCACCACTATCATTGGAAAACATCGAACGATCACAGCTTCTAAGCTGCCTCCATTAAACCTGGGAGAAGCGTCTGGGCCTGTTTATAAGTTTGTCTTTTGATGAGAGCCAAGGATTGATGAGCTGGTGGATGCGAGGTTTGCAGAGCATGCCCTGGAGGGAAGCTTCCCTCAGCACGGCAGCCGTAAGGGGCAGATGGCGGGATCGCGAGCGGAATGCAGACACAGCCGGGGAAGCGTCACCTTCATCTCATCGAGGCAGACCTTGTCCCCTCCCTGGCAGCACCACCCCGTGCCGAGGGCTGCACAGCATTCCAAATCAGTGCTGCTGGCAGCTTGGCTGGAGCTGCTCCCGGGGAAAGGGGGCGTTTTGAGCAAGCGAGTGGTCTTGTGATGCTTGCTGCTGACAGTCTTGGAGCTAGGGCAGAAGAAAAGGTGTAAATACTATTTTTCAACCAGAAAAAAAAAAAAGGAGAAAAATAATTCAAGAGTTGTTTCTATGTTTTCCTTGCTAGAAATAAAATTTATGCCGTGGCAAATGTGCTGGGTAGCAAGGCCTTCTGACACAAATGTAGCTGAAGGTCAGTGATGTGTCCCCAGGGTTGTTCTGTTCTTGGGAGCCAAGCCTGTGGCAGCTTGTCCCTTATGGAACACAGCCATGGGGTGGCTAGGGGTCTGTATGATGAAGCATTTGGTGCTGAAGACCTGGTATCCATTCTCTAGGTTTTGGAGGATTTAAGAGAGTGTTCCAGCATACATCCCAGTACTGCACAGGTTTGCTGTGGGACAGTGTTTTCCCACACCTGAAGCCTGGCTGGCAGGGATGGGGTGACCATCATGCCCAGTCAGTGTGTTGGTCTGTGGTCTCCATGGATGTCTGTGGTTCCCAAACAGCAGCCTTATGGGAACAGAAGATTGTCACAGATCTGAGACCTACCACGTGTGGAGAACACGGGGAAGTAACTTATAACTCTTGAAAGTGATTTGGGTAAGAGTAGATTGGTTGTTATTGATTTTACTCTGTCTGAGTAAAAGTCACTTAACTGTCATAAAGTCCTTTTTGGTTATGGTGCTCCATCATGACAGTGAGTGGGCCAAAAACTTAACTGAAATGGGGTCAATAAATTAGATGCAGACAAAAGGCACTTACACTCAGACTGCATCAAGTCTCCTGGTAATTTCAGTGAAATAGGCAGAGCAGAAATATGCTGATAATTATTTAAATTAGACTCTGCGCATTGAATTTTTTTCTTCAAGTAACAGCACTTCAGTACTTGTCCAGATGAGTGCTAATTTACCCAAATGGAAAGGTTTATTAAACATGCCAGCCAGTGCTTTAGCAATATTTAGGACAGCAATTTTGCTTTATTATATCTCTTAACAAAGAGGACACAGGCTTCTTGATACAGCACCAGAGAAGTCAGGGGATGCTGGGGAAGATCCACGTCAGTTCTGCCTGGTCTCATATCAAGGTTCATTATTTCTGCCTCAATTCTGCCTCTTTGCCAAGTGCAAACCTGAGACTTGATTTGAAAAAAACTTCACTGACTTGGCTAGTTTGAAGGACACTCAAAATCTGGACATCTTTTGAGTGCAGGAGTCAGAGCTATGATTTGGAAACATTGAAGGATGAAATTGAGTTTGCTCCAGTGGAATGGGCCCCAAGCCAGGTGCTGAGGAAGATGAGCCTGAGCTCTTCCTGCTGCCCATTGCTCACTCTAGGACACATTTGACAACTTTGTTGTTTTGGGGAGAAATTTGGGTGCATGAAGATGATCCCACCCATCATTTGCATCAATGCTCTGTCATGCCCTGCCTACTGGTCTTGTTATTATCATGTATGTTACTGCCAGGGCTGTCAGACTAATGCCGGCTTTGCCGCTTCCCTCAGGACTCTAAATTTCTTTGGTTTTTATATTTGAGAAAATGCTTCATAAATCCCAGTCTAAAACATCCTGTAGAAGTCTTCTGTGGCTTTCTGTCTGTGAGTGCAGGTGTTTGGTTCTGTGGCTTCTCCCAGGACCCAAATGGGAAATTAAGACTTCTTGCACAAATTAGAGATAATGCAGAAGTGTCTTAATCTGAGAATCTCCTCACAAAAAGGAGTGTGAATATATGTTGTAAATGCTTCATACAGATCCATCTGGGGAGATTTGCTTTTAGAATAAAGACCACTACCTCCCTTATGTGAGCATGTTCACTGAGGACATACATGGTGTAACATACCAAAACCTAAGTCTTTACGTTTTATTTTCCATAAATATCTTCTCCCTCTCTTTTCCTGCACAAGATTGCTCTGTTAAACAATCACACTGCAAATCTTGTGAGTGCCTGGAGCTCTGGATGCTTGCAAAAGATTTGGCAAGGGAGAACCTTGTGGAATTCCAGGTTGTACATTCTTCCAGAGTTTGGATACACGATGAAGCCAACAGTGATGGGAATGGGAAGATTTTGCTTCAAATCCAGATACTTTATTTGTCTTGGGTACATCAGAGGCTATGGCTGCTCTTCTATGCAGGTGTGGATGTTGGATATTCCACAGGAGACACAGAAGTTTATCATCTCTAAAGTTTAAAGTCAGAGGCTCTCTAATCGCCTCAGGGAGCTGGATTCACCCCAGATAGGTCGAATATCTTTGTATCCTGTTGCACTGTAAGTGTGAAAGAGCTCCCAGAAGGAAACATGCTTTCTCTGCTCCCCAGCATGGTGGACAGGAGGGAGTTCTCTGGGGACCATTGCTGATTCCTTCTCATGCTCCAGAAAGGGCAGAGAACTGTGCTGTCAGCTCCTGAGAGGGGAATATGAAATTTGCAGAATAGGGAAAACAGATGGAAATAATCTGAGAGGAAGCTCTTGCTCTGCATTATTGATGATATGTATTTTTTAGCATTTGATGTCGCACGGGGCTGTGTGCTGTGACACTTTGTTTATGGTGAGCCTCAGTTTGCTGTGGACCATCAGCCAGGCTCATTTCACAGTAACAGGCATGTGGGGAAGCATCTTAGATGAATCTTCTGAGCTCACACACCTTTAAGAAGTGCAGAGAGACAGTCTGGGATTCAATTTTACTGTTCTAGCACTTTTCTTGCCACCCTGATTGGAAGTGCTTAACCTCCTCTTCATTAATCAGTTTGAATTTTATCTAAAATTCATCCTCGATGAAGGCAAATTAGAGTCTGCTGCTCCAATCTTGGGCTGCAAATGCTGGCAGGGCATGCAGGGTTTAGCAGGTGAGTGCTCTGCAGCTTGGATCAGAATGACATTGTATTTTTGGTGGCTCTGTACTGACCATGCTGGAGGTCTCAGCCATGTCCTGTGTGCTCAGTTCCCAACAGGCCCTTGAGGCAGGACATGTATGTGACATTGTAGCACAGAATCCCAGTGACACGTGGCTGGGGTGCCACAAGCCAGAGCAGCAACACAAATCAGTCACCAGGTCACTGATGTTGGCAGGAACCTTTGCAGATCACCCACTTGAACCCCTGGCCAAAGCTGGGTGAGCTGGAGCAGTCTGCCCAGGAACTCAGTTGTTCCTGGGGAGATTCTTTGATTGTCCTAATTTTACAGATGGGCAGGGAAAGCCCTGAGCAGTGACTTGGCTAAGATATCTGGAAGGCAGGTGCAGGTGGTGAGGGTGAGAAGGTGGAGAAGGCCTTGGGGCTGCAAGGCACATATGTGTGTGCTTACTCATCTTTTCAAGAGCTCCTGGCTGCAGTGCTGTTGTCTTTCTATTAAAGATTTTTTTTTTTTCAAGAATCAAAGTCACTAAGGTCAGTTAGACTTGAAGAGCTTTAAGATCAGAGCATAAATGCTTCACAGAGATTTGTCTTCTTCTCTGGCCAGTTCCTCTACTGTTGGATGTTTATGTACAGGAATGAGTGGAAAACACTGAAGGGAAAGGGAGTAGTGAATTCTGGAATTCTATTTGCAGAGTCCTTGACCTTCTGGTCTCCAGTGGAAGTCATCATTCTTCTCAGGTTCTCTGTGACAAGGACTATTGGGAAGTTGTTTTCCTCTAGTGCTCTGCTGAAGGTCAGCCTATGGGGACAGTTACACCATCCCTGTCAGGATTGCCTGGTCCATCCTGACTTGCCCACAGAGCATCTTACAGCTCCTTGCACAGGGTTTCCTGAAAACATTAGGCTGTGTTTATCTGAGCCACCTCCCCGTGCCCGCCTGTGGAATGAGCATCCCCGGGGCAGCTCTGTGCTAGCCAGCCAGGGAGCACCCTAAAGGTCTGATGAATCTTTCGTGGCAGGATCTCAGCCATAAGCTTTCCTTGGGAAGAAGGAATGACTGCAAGGCGCTCTGGAGCTGCTGTCCCAAGCCTGCGGGCCTTCTCCTGGCTGAGGCTCCCTGCGGATGGCGGTGGCCGGCGAGGCGGGGCTGGGGCTGCTGGGCTGCGGTGCTGCGGGAAGCTGCAGCCTGATTTCCCTAATCCCCGGCGCCGACTCAAAACGCACAAGTGCCGGCTCTCGTCAGCTGCAGCTGCCATTTACAGGGGGAGAAGAAGGGCAGAGCGCGGCCGGGAGAGGGAGATGGGTTCCACTTCTACTTGGGGTGCAAAAGGAATTATAATCTCACATTCTGCTTTATTTTCTGTTTATTTTTTTCCCCTCTCTCTCTCATGAAGGCAGATAACATAAGAATTAACCTCCAGGAGTCTCATGGCAATAAAAAAAGCATCATATCCAGGCTTCTGAAAATAAGAATTTCCCTGGCATGAACATTCCTGGAGGACTCTTTCTCTGTTAGGATACAGACATTTTGTAGAATGTTCCAAGTGTCCAGGATCCAAAATGTCTCTGCTGTGGATCTGAAAGGCTCTTCTAGCCCAAATCTGGCTGCAGAGTACCTCACTGTGCTTGTGGGGGGTTCAGCACCTGGTATGTGAATCTGTACTTTAAATGTTGCTCAGTTGATCAGTGTCACAGCTTTTCCAGCATCTCACAGAAACAAAGAACATGGTGAAAACCAAAACAAACCAAATTTTGCTGCACTTCTTGAAACAGCTGAACTGGGAGTTTGTCCCTGCATCCTTTTCTCCTGCCTTTCGCTTTCTGCTGTGACTCATGACTGGGATGAGAGCAACTCGATCTCATGGCACAGCAGCTCTGCAGACAAAGCCTTCCGGCAGTCTGGACCCAAACCTCCTTTGCACTGCTGCTGCTCTGGTCTAGCTGCTTAGCAAATGCTTTTATGCTTGTGGGTTGCCTCATTAGGAGGAGGAATTAATGATGGAACCAGTGATGCACTCTTCCCTTCTGAGATCACATGCCAAGGCTGGTTTTGCTGATACAGCATCTTCATTCACACTTGCATGAAATTCTTACTAGAATTGTGCTCTGAAAACTGTTCTTAAAATCCTGGTCAATATAGCAGGATTCTGGCCTAACTTCCTGTATGAAGCAAGGTCAGTGTTGGTCAGGGCCTGGTCTGTTGGGTTTTGGAGAACTCCAGGGGAGAAGCCCCTTCACTCTGGATCCCTATCTGTTCTTCTGTCAGGAGACTTTCCTCACGTAATCTCTTGCTTGGTGCCTCTTCCTTTGTTCTTTAGCTCCTTTATCCCATTAAACACATGGGTTTGCATCAATAACCAGCATAACCCTCTGCCCACAGATTTCCATTCTGGCATGCCCTGCATACAGAGCCTGTGGTGTAGGTGATGCCTCATCTCATTGCAGTGTTCCTGCGCTTAAGAGATAAATTCTTAGCCTCCTTTCATTTGGGGAAAAAAATAATATGCAAAGAGCTACACGTCCAGCCTATGGTCATGGATTGCAACAGGGAGCTAGAGGACATTCCTCCTTGGTGGTGACACCTCCTGTGTGCTCTGATGCTGGCTTATCTTCATGGGAGATGGTGTGGCTGTCCTTGAGCACTCCCACTGCCCAGTGCTGGATTGCTGAACACTGAACAGGTTGAACAGATGAGTAGGGGAGACTCCATCCTTGTGGACTCAACTGGACACAGTTCAGTGCCAGAACTCAATGGCTCCATCTAACTGGGGACCAGGACTTGGACATGTGATGTTCTTTTTGTCTGTGAGAGCTAACGAGGGCTTGGAAGATGGTGGTTGGTGGTGCAGGAGTGGTAGAAGACAAGCTGTGGGCAGTATGTAGGACACCTGCTCCAGACTCCAGCTAGGCTAGGCTGGAGGAGGGAGTCTTACAGATGACTTTGTTAAAATCAGAAGAACAGCATGTCTCCCATTTCCTTTGTAGGTCTTGTGCAGGTTTCATGTGCCAGAGCTAAAATAATACATGATTTGTTAAACTGGCTTTTTTCACAGTTGTAGGAAACAGCCCAGCCATTCAGCCAGAGCAGCAGCGAGCACTGATCACCACTGGCAGGGTGGGCTGTGCCAACTGCTGTCAAGAGGCTTTTTTCAAGGAGCCTGATGGAAACAAAGGAGTCAAAGTGCTAAAACCACCCCATGCTGGACCTCACTCACAGAGCAGCTAAACAGAGAGGGCAGGCAAACTAAACAGGAGCAAAACTGATGACAGCATGTGTAGGGCAACGTGTTAGAGAAGTGAAAAAATCAATCTGACTGATCTTTCCAGTAAATTCAACAGATGCCTCCAGGCCATAGGAGTCACACCAGTATGGGATTCACCTGGCCTTTCAGGTGAGGCATCTGATCAGTTCAGAGTATTTCCCCAGTGGACTGTGGCAGAGTGTGTGCTCTCTAGTCATAGTGGTTTGTTTAAGATTTCCCTTAGTGCTTTGCTAAGTCCAGAGCTTCTGCTGTAATGAAGAAAGGAATAAAAAAAAAATGAAAAAAGAAAGAAAATAGGTTGCAAAATTGCAGAATTTGGAATACACCAGGAAGAAACATGGTGAAGAGGAATTTTTCTATTCCCTAAAAGATTTCATCTGCACATTCAGTCTGTATCTGAAATGGGCTTTTGCTGTCTTTCCTTATTGTAATCTAATTGTTTTTCTACATTCACTCTTCAATTGCTGTAAGCACTAAAGTGTAGTGCATCCCATTAGATACCCTTTTCCATCTACATTACCTACTTAAACAAAATTTGAATTAAAATTTTCTTTTTTCCTACAGCTTCAGCCTTTCTGAAGTGCCAAGTAATTTGTGTGTTAGGAATGCTGGTCTTATACACAGGGGGTTCCCCACCTCCTTCTCTTCCTGGGAAAGTCATGGAGAAGCAGTAGCTCATCACAGGAACAAATCCACTGCATCCCTCTTTGATTTGGTCTTTTGAACACAATTTTGTGTTGTGGTTTTGTTGTTATAAAGGGAGGATGAATGATTCATTGCTATCTCACAGCAGAGGGGTCAGTGGGTCGCTCACAGCCATATCTTACTATCATCTGGAATTTAGTGTGCCGAGGGCTTTGCTAACCATCTGTAACACACACTGCTCATTTCCTCAGCATGCTCATAACCTCTGCTAATTATTTATAAAGGGTTAATTGAGAGGATTCTGCTCTAAACAGTGACCCAGTGTTCTTTGTTTCTGCTCCTTCAGCTAAAGTAACAGCACTCTTACTGAAAACAACAGTAATTTATCCTTCAGAACAAGGTTTTGAGGTGCTGTATCAAAGCTCCACAAAAAACTGAATGTGGCGTCTACCTCCTTCCTCTGATTGCTGATTTTGTAATTTTATAAAAAAAAGCAATCAAGTTTGTCTCATTATATTGGTGTTCATTGTTTAATTCTATTATCCTTTTAGGCTTTTCTCTTAATGTTTGTTCCACTATTTCAGTAAGGCTTGAAATTAGTCTAATTCCCTAGATCACACTTTTCCCAGTTTTAAAATGTAGATGAAACAGATTAAGATTATTGAGTTCTGAAAATCAAAGAGACTATGAGGTAGCACCATTAATGTGCTGTTTGCCTGTTAAAATAGTCTGTTTGCTGGTCCTGTCAGCCCCTGTGCTGAAAGCAGAAGCAGAGGGCACCCTTTATAATTAAAAGTCTGCTGCAAGTTAAATGCTTTTTAATACAGCTTGTAGCTCACTGATAGAACTTGTTGCCCGAAGATGCTGTCAGAGCAAGAAATTCAGCAAGACAGAAGAATGAGGGGGAGATTGTTGTGAACCTGAGCAGTAGCTCTGAGTCTGCCATGGCTGTGATAATCCTCCCCTGGCAGTGCTGCCATTGTGATGCTGCATTTGTTTGAGTGATGGAAGTTTTCAAGATCAATGTGAATATCTGCAAACTGAGCTAAGGAGAAGATAAATGACCAAAGCTGTTCTTTCTTGCTCTGGGAAGATTTAATGCAATTAGTGAAGCCAGGAAATTTTTTTCTTTTCTTGCAGATAAATTCTGTAAGACATGTAGTTGCAGTATCCATCCGAGGAGAGTTGGGTCTTTCTCCAGACCATTTTCAGAGTGTGAAAGTTGATGGTACTCCAGGCCACTTTCACTAGAGCAGTCTCTGTGCTTTTCCTAAAAGATGCATTAAACTTTCCCACCCAATGCTTTACAAGCCACCACAGGCTGAGACCACTTGGCAGTGACTCTCTAGAGAGCCACCCAAGCATCTGCTTTACTGAGCCCTAAACTTCTTTGTGTCTATGAAGTACAAATGGTAGGGAGGAGGAATGTCTTCCATTACACCTGCCTTAGTGACTGACAGACAGCTACCCTGCCTTTTCAACTCCTTCAACTGGTGGACAAAAAAATACATATTTTGAACTAAAGTGGTAAGGTCAACAGGAGAGATGAGAACAAGCCCATTACTCTAATTAGAATTTTGCCATAAGAGAGGTGTGTGTGCACCTTCAGTGCTTCTTCTCTCCTTCCACTTTGTTATTACTTTCCAAGCCTTTTTTGAAAATGAAAGAATTTCTTAAGCAGGCAGTAGTTTTTCACTCATTTCACCCATTCTGTCTATTAAAAGATCTTGACCCCTTCATTTCCACCTGTCAGGATAACAGTAGTAAGTTGTGCCAATTTTGTAGTCAGTGTGTGGAAATCAGTGTCTGTGAAATGCATATTTTATTTGATTGCTTGCATTTAAGCCTGATTGTGATGTTTGGGTGATTTAAACATAAAGTGGTATGAGAAGTATAATAATCTGTTATCAGGAACAGACAGAGAGAAGGGGAAACAAGTCTTTGCATTTTGGTAGAACACAGAGAGTTTCACACATCTTTTCAAACACTGGCCTTTTGGAAATGTTATAGAGCTGAGAGCCCTGGTGCTATTTAGTACTGAAGCTCAAGATCTCTGAATGGGGTGAGGCTTTAATGCCTTACATTTTTTACATTTTGGTAAATCCACCCCAGAAGTCGGTAAGGTTGCACTTTTCACTTACATGCTACTGGATTCCACCAATCTTCACTGCTTATAACAATCTGACATTCCTGTTGGATATAATGGAGACAGAAACAAGCCTTTTGCCAGCCTCCAAAACACATGACATAATCTGCTAGCCCAGCATCTGAGCAGTGTGGCCTTGCCCTTGGCCTTTGCCAGGACAGATTTCTTGATCCGTTTCCCTCCAATAAAAGCAGGCAGCATGGTCTGGTCACAGTCAGGTGGGATGGAAACACAGATTCTGCCTTGGACTGTCTCAGTGCCCACACTTCCCTGTGCCCTCCACATGATTTTCCAGTGCTCCTCATCTGGGAGGCAATTTCTGCAGCCCTGAAATGATGCCTTGACTAACCCAGCAGTCAGTGGCCACAAAATCTAGAAGGGAAATGAAATCACTTATTTAGCCTCTAGGTTACAACACTGTTGGACTGATGCTCATCTGGGAGATGGGGGCACCTTGTTCTCCCCTCTGCTGCAATCCCATGGTGGGACAGGCATGCCCAGTGGGATTGCTCCGTGCTTGAGTTCCTATGGCATTGATGGAGCCTCCAGCTTTCCCAGCCATTTCATTGGAGCTGTGTTTGGTCAGAAGGGTGAAAATGCAGGGATTGTTTTTGAATCCCTGACTCACATCTGTGAAAGCAGAGAGTGAATTCGTCATTTCTCCTCCATAGTACCAAGGCTGCTGCTTATAGAGTCCCATCAGGATGCTGGGTCCCCCAGTGTGCAGGCACTATGGGAGAAGGAAAGGATGAAGTGGGAGCTGTAACTCCCTGTCTTCCCTCTGCCTCTGTGTGGCAGCTGGTGATTAAATTGTCAGTTTAATGCACCCATCCATTTAACTCAAAAAACATGAAAAGAGAGGGAAGGTGAGGGCAGATGCCTTCAATGCAGTGGAATGACTGCCTCGCAGAATTCCAGCTTTGCTGTTTCCCAGTTAAGGCCCAGTAAAGTCTCCAGTGGATGGTAGTCACAGGCTTTCTGTTGTCTGATAAGGCTGGAAGGTCTTTGGGTTGGGAACTCTCTCCTTAAAGAACACACAGGTGTGCGTGTGTGTGTGTGTGTGTATTTGGATGTGCACAGACAGTGCAGGGCACAGCAGGGCTCTTTCCTGAGGAGCTCTGGGACTGCCACAGCACAGACCCGCTGCAGTGGTAGTAGAATGAAAGTGGTTTCCTTGTCTCCAGGCAGCCATGCCCGGAGGTTTCCTTGTCCTCTAAGAAAAAATCATTGTTGCAGTTTTAGGGCTGTGCTCTCAATCTCTTAAGTAAATTACCAAAGAAAATGGTTGCTGCTCTTTTTTTTTTTCTTGTGCTCTGCTAGTTCTGTTTAGGGCAGTTGTGCTGGATTTTCTTCCTTTTATCCTCTTGTTTTTCAGCATGTCTGCCTTTTTCCTTTCCCTTTGTACTGAGATTTGTCCTGTCTTTTATAGAAATTAAAGTGCCACATCCCCACTGATCTGAGACTGAAGCAAAACTGAGACTACAGAATAGCTTGTTTCTAATTGAGATTTGAAAAATATCCCTCAATAACACTTTCAGCTATTTTGCGTGGGAATATTTTGATTACGTTTCTTATGGCAAGCCCACATTCTAGCTTGGCAGGATAAGAGGACAAATGAGAGAAGTATTTCCACTGTGAGGTGTCTATCCTAAAGAGCAGGTGGCTCGGGGTGGAAGCTGTGTTGCATGTGCACACACATGGCTGCGTGGTGTGCGAGGCACATGGTGATTAGAAATGCTGTCAGGTTTGCTTACCCACAGGGCTTTTTTCCTTTGGGGTGTGTCAACTTTAGCTCTGCTAAGCTCCAGCCCTTTGGGTATTCCCTGAGCACCAGGCACATCCACTGCCTTTGAACTGTTTGCAGTGAGAGTGGCCTGGAAGATGGGCCCAAGACTTTCAAAGTCAGGCTGTGGTTCTGCAAAAGACAACTGAGAAAAGTCAGACTTATATTACTAAGTTGAACTCCCAGCCTGGAACAAAGGCTCAGCTGGAAAACTGGTAGGAGTCTATAAGTAAAAACAACCCACCAGCTGGAAAATGTGACTGCGGTGCGAGTGTCCAGCATGGGCGGGCAGGAGGGGAGAATTGCCAGCAGGAATATTCTGGGAATATTCATGGAGTTAAACACGCTTTGTAATGTCAAAATACAGACGGGTGTGCAAAGGCTGAGCAGCTAACAGCGAGCTCAGTGCTCCTAAATCTGCAGTTGGGCTATAAACAAGCGAAGGCCGATGTCTGTGGGCAGCTTGACTTGGGAGTGCCTGGTGTCTGCGCACGGCTGAGCGCGGCAGTTAAGTGTCATCGTACAGCTGGCTCTGGGAGCAGGGAGCCGGGCAGTGACAGACAGCTAATGCTAAAGCAGCTCTGCCATTTGGGCAGGGTTCAGATGGATAGCAACCCATCAAAAGAGCTAAATTTGGGGACAGAAAAGAGCATCTGGATGCTTAACGCCGTGAGGTGCTCTGTGAAGGACAGACAGAAATGGAGACT
The DNA here is from genome assembly GCA_013399455.1 of Anthoscopus minutus. Lineage (NCBI taxonomy): Eukaryota > Metazoa > Chordata > Aves > Passeriformes > Paridae > Anthoscopus > Anthoscopus minutus. Next base: position 166,542 of record VWYI01029867.1, on the reverse strand, counting down.
GGTGAGGAGAAGTCTGCTTTAGTCTGGGTGCAAGACATGGCATCCCAGCGTGGTGATTGATGCAAGAGGTGACAGGGAGCTGCCACGCTGCCCCAAGTCACCCATGTCCCTTTCTGCCCTGTACAATGGGAGAGCCCAAAAGCTTGTGGGCTTTGATAGCTCCCTTTGCTGCTTTTTACTCTTTTCCCTGAACATTCAAGTCCAGTGTCTCACATTGGGACATCAGGGAGATGATTTGTGTGTGAATGCAGAATAACTGGCAGAGCTGAGACCAGAACCTCAATGCCTGGAGTGAAGACCTGGAGTTTCCAGGGAAGCTGAACCTTAATGACAGGCTTGTGTCCCATGTCTGAAACCAGCCCCTCTGGAGCTCAACATGGTATTCGTCAGCATGGCCTTTCTGCTTCTAAACCCAGCACTTGTGCATGCCTAGCCTCCTCTGCACCCCCTGCCCAGGCTCTGCTTCCTCCAGGAGCCTGGAGGCTGAACACTCCCATACCCTCTTTATAAAAAATTGTGCTTGCACATATGGATTGCATTCTCTTATGGAAGGAAGTGTCCTTAGTAATAACTGTCTCTTTTGCTATTTCTAACTGTTCCAGTGCTGTGTCCCTCTGGGGTGCACAGGCTCAGCCCTTGACTCGCTTCCTGTGCTGGGTTAGGAAGAAAAGGGATGGAGTTGTCTGGACAGTGTGGATGCCAAGGGGCAGGGAACAATAATGCCAGCACTACCTCTGTGGGTACAGGGCTTGAGGCCCCCACCTGTCCCTGGAGCCAGGTCTGGCTCTCCTCCAGTCTCCCCAGCATCCTGTGGCAGGCAGGCAGGCAGGAGGCAGCACAGTCAAGTCACTTAAACATTTGCTTAGCTGGGCAGTGGAGAGTGAGTGAATCCACTATTTTTGTCTTCTTTTTTTGCTTAGAAGATTGGGTTTACATTGAATAAATTTGCGTTGCACACAGCAAAAACAAATGTAGCTGCTTTAGTGTATGTGAGGGGCACTGCCTGCTAACTAGGGCACTCAGAAAAGTACTCACTCATGTCTGGAGGCAGCTGATTACTCTCAAGATTTGTTCTTTTTAGAGCAAACCTTTGCAGGAATCAGGGGAGGAGCAGCCACTGCAGGGAGAGGGACAGGGGCATCAGTGGCTGCTGCAGCCCTCAGCTGGCTGTGGGCAGGCAGAGCCAGAGCTGGGTTGCCCAGGAGACCTCCCTTGTTGCATCAGGGAGGGCTGGAAGTCAGGAACCCTCAAACGCAGTGATTAGTAGAGCAAATGGCTGAAATCTGCTGGAGCTGCAGGAGTTTGGGAACTGCTGAGCATCATCAGCTTCTCCTTGAAAAGAGGCCTGTAGGGCTTTTCTATCTGACCTGAAGGTGTTTGGGAGGAGCTGCAAGAGGATGCTGGAAGAAAAAGGGGTGTCTCAGCTGTGAGGAGGAAGGGGGCTGGGATGCAAAGCCAGGGCCAGCCTCATCTCAATGGTCTCCCCAGATCTTCAGCTCTGCCCTACTTTGTCACTCTGCAGCCTCTTCTCTCCCAGCAGTTCATCCATTTGCAGCTTTCTCTCTGAAATCATTCTGCCGCCTTCAAGCATGAAAACTCTTCCTTAGGAGTGCAAAGCCCCCGTGCCCTTGTCAGTCAGGTCTGCCTGGAGTGTTCAGATGGAGAAGGGATGGCTCTTACCTCTCCCCGAGCCCCGTGCTCAGTGTTTCCCTGCAGGCAGGCATCCCCCAGCATTGCCCCACTCCAAATGTGGGTTTTCCTTGTGCTGAGTCTGTCTCCCTGCCCACACAGCACCTGACATGCTGGAGCTGAATCAGAGCACTACAAATCCCCACCAGAGAGCTGGGCTCTGGCAAGCCTTAGGAGCCTTCTGCTGGGTATAGCCAGACTGGGAGCTGTATCTATGGGGCCACACTGGTGCCCTGTGCTGCATGTCTGAGTGCACAGGGGTTGGTCACTGGGTCAGGACCTTTCCATGGCTGCTTGGAAGATATTTCTGTCCCTTGTGGGGTGCCTGCCTCAAGCAGAGTCCCTGGCAGTGCTGGTTGTGCAGCCACTGAGGAGGTGACTGGGCTGACTGGGCTTTTCATGTGCTGAGCACAGCTACAGCTGGTCAGTCATTCCAGGTGCTTTATCACCCCTGTCTGGCCTCAGCCAGGAGCCAGTGATGAGTTGCAAACACTCATCATTTACCTTCACTCACCTTGCAGAGAAGTTCCTTGTCTGTGTGCCCCCAGGCTGTGGGTCCGCAGCAGTTAAACCCACCATACTTCCCAGTTAGCCCTGGGCACTGGGCAGCTACTGTGAGCCCTTCTCACACTGCCTGCCCTGCCCTGAGCTGACCTGACTCACCAACCACACAGAGACACCCCTTGATTTGTTTTGCTTGAATGATTTTCTTCCAGCCACGCATACTGGATCATTTCTTGGTGGAGTTGGCTCATGGAGGAACCCAGCAGAATCAGGGGAGGAAAGTGGGACCATTCCTCCTCTCCTTTAAGCAGCCCTGTGTTCATGGCCAGCTGAGGAGTGACAAAGAGAATTTCACTCCTTATTAAAACTAAGAGTCAGTCGGTGATGAACCAAGGAGATGGCATCTGCTCCAACAAACATATCTTTGTATCTCAAATAAAGTGAAAGTGTGCTGCCTATAATATAGGGCCAAAGGTTCTCATCCACAAAATTGTCCTGGTCAGGGGTGCCCTGTAGCAGACCCCCAATAAGTGTCACACAGGCTTCTGAGTAGTTAGTGACTGCATCTGGTCCAGGCATAATGTCCAGAGAGCTCCCCATTTTGATGACAGTGGTTGTGATAAGGAGTGAGTTCTTCAGCTGCATCAATCGTATTCCAGTGCTGTGTCTGGTTATGGAGCGTGCAAAGCGACGTGACGTGTGCCGCAGGGCTTGTTTTATTTTCTGCTTCCTTGCTGTTGCTTTCACGCCTATTTTGCACAACCTCTGGCTGCTGAAAAGATGTCAGTTACCCCCCTGGACCTCCCTGCAGGCCCTGGGGCCAGGGCATTGCAGCTCTGGGAAGCAGGTCTGAGAGTGGAAATTACATCCCACTGACAGCTTCCTGTATCCCAAAGGTAAAATGAGTGACTGTAGATGTTCCTAATACATGTTCTGCACTCCTGTGGTGCTGGTGGACAGGGGCAGATCCCAACCCCAGGACAGCTTGCAAAGGGAAAACCTTCCTGAGCTCGTACCTGCTTAGCATTAAGTGATGTGGGTCCCAGCCCCTCTTCCCCAGTCGCTATAGAGTGATCTGTCATGTCTGTGGTGTGCTGTTCTGTGGATAACACTCATGTGTTACTCCAGGTCAGTGAGTTGTTTGTTGGATTGATTGATTGTATGACAAAGGCTAGGAGCTCCTTTGAACCTGAGGATGCTGCAGAAGCCCCTCTGTTGCTGACCACTGAGGGAGGGGAAGCTTTTCACATGCCAATAGTGGCAGTTTCACAGCCCTGTCTGTGGTTTGAGAATCGGCACACCACTCAGAGCTGGTGAAGGTAAAATCACAGAATCACAAAATATTCTGAGTTGCAAGGGGTCCACAAGGATCATCAAGTCCAACTCTTAAATGAACAACCCATACTGGGACTGAACCTACATCAGCACTGTTAGCACTGTGCTCCAACCAACTGAGCTAATCATGGCTGGAGGAATAACAAAGGAATAGGGGACAACCTCATTAAGCAGAGAGTGGGAATAACCCCATTAAATGGGGACTGCCTGGCCCCCAGACATAGCACTGTGCTGTCAAGCCGTGGCTTGGGTTCTGCCTCTGCTGCCTCTTGGGCAAACTCAGACTTATTTCTATATATATATAAAGGGGATCCGTAGGATAAAGCTATCCCCTGTCCTCTACTGTGGGGATGAATTCATAAGTAACTGTGAAAATTTCCATCCCTGCTGCGAAGGGCCATGGAAATACCTGGAAAGGACAATAAATTTCCAAGCTGTGAGCATTGCTTAACCTAAACTGCTTTCCATGGTCTCTGCACTGCAATACTGTGGTTTCAGAATCACTCTACCATTTGTCCTTCAAAGAGCGCAGGAAGGAAAGGAGTTTCTTTCTCAATTCCAGCATTTATTCTGCTGGTACCAGTCTGTTCCTCTAGTTTTAGACAGCATTTCCATGCTCCATCTATCAGACCTCTGAGTTCACCAGAATCAATCAGGAATTCCAGCCTTGTGCCTGCTAATTGCACGGCTTTTTGGTGGCTGGGAGCTCTTCCAGGTGATGGATGGCATGTGTGGAGGTTTTACTCCATCTGAGTGACACCCCAGAAGCAGCTCAGCGTTGTGTGCTCACCAGTCTGGGGGCAAGGGTCAGCACAGCAAGGCAAGCTGTGCTGTGTGTGTCCTCACTGCTACTGGGGGGGTGTTGGGGAAGATGAAACAGGGAAACCTTATAAATATGATTGCTTGGCAAAAGATTCTGAAAATATGAAACCTATAATCGAAGTAGGAATGAAAACTAGCTTGAGATATAGGATACTGAGCGTTAGTTACTATATAAGCAAAGAACAATGGTCTAGCCAGCTGAAGGAGAATCCCTTTTGATTGAACAATACCCTTCTGCTAGCTGTGGGATCCAAAGGTCAATCTAAAGAGCAGCTTTTAGAGTTTAAAATGTAACACAGTATGGTAATGTAGTAGTTTCTATAGGCTATATGTAGATTCTATGGAATGTGTGTCTTTTACTGGTTGGTTAATGTAAATTAGAATATTCACCACAGAGATCCCATGTATTGTAACAAGAACTTAGCTCTCTTTGCTTACCCTCTCTCTTGTGCTCTCTCCTACTCCTGCTCTCTTTGCTTGCTCTTTCCCGCTCTCTCTCTGAGCTTCTTGCCCTCTTGCTCTGTCTCTCTTGCTCCTTCCCCTCTCCCTTGCCCACTCCCTCTTTTGCACTTTCTCTCAGGCACGCTTATAGCTGTGATTGGCAGCTTAAGCAGAGCTCTTGCACCCCATGAGCTATGCAATAAATTGCTTCAGGAGCAGTTCTGCCTTATAGAGACCCTCCCGTCAGCAACGCGCATTTTCCTACAGCAGGGCACTGAGGCTGTCACCATGGGAACTCTGGTTGTTGAAGGGGTGCTGGCATGGCTGGAGCACTGCACAGACTTGTGTGTGTGATGCTGATGTCCAAGGACAGACCCTGCAGGCGCCTGATGGGCTCGGCAAGGTATAAGGAGTCAGTGTTCCTCTCTGAAATGAAGGCTGTGAGGAGAAGGAATGATCTGACAAATCTAGCTTAACCCATCTACAAGAAGCTGACCGTGATGGCAGCAAAGCAACATGCAGCTGGGTCCATCTCCAGCCTCCTAGAAGCCAAGGTCAGTGGCTGGACTCAAAATAGCTCTGAGGTCTGTGTGGCCTCCACAACTGCACTCAGCTACCCTGATTGGTGTCCTGATAGCCTAGCACATCTGGCTGGTGGTGCCTGTCCCTTGGAGAAACCTTCCCGCATCTATAAACAAATTTGGACCTGAAGGTAGAGCATGCCAAACTGACAGGTTTACCTTTCAGAGGCACTTTCATTTTGCAGGTTTGACTTGACATGTCAGGCAACTCCTCAGATTGTAACCCAAAAGAGTATTATAGGAGATGCAGTACTCTGGGTGACATTTTTAATCTTTCATCTCTTCCAGCTAATGCGTTTCGCTGATCAGTTTGCCAGGCAGAGCGGCCTCGCTGGCGATGCCAGGTCTGAGTTCCTCCCGTCTGCCTCTCATTCTGCACGCGCTGCCACGCAGCTTAACAATTGTGTTTTTCATGAATAATTTGTTCTCTCCACATCAGGCAGTCTGTGTCACTCTGCAGCCGCCGGCTTTGCAGAGGGGAACAGCTGAGTGAAGGGAACAGCCGGCCCTGGGCGAGCCTGCCCTGTGCCTTCCTGCACTCCAAACAGGGCCATAAGTGATTTCTCCTTCAAAGCAGCGTCCTTTGCTGCCTGCATGCACGCTGTGTGCATCTCCCTTTCACTTCTGCTGTCTTCAGGAGCATCATTTCGGTGTTAACTGGTGAGGAGGATGTTGTGTCCTGCCCCAGGAGAGTGCCTGACACCTCTGTTTGTTTGTGGGATTGCACTGGAGGGCAGTGAGGACTGAAACAGTACTCCTCCCTGTTGCACTGGGAATTTGCTCTCTAGTTATCCCCCAGGTCCCAGGGCTGACATAAATTCATTTTTAAGAACAGCACCCACCCTTACATTCCTGAGGTGAGCATTTTGCAGTGGGGGCTCAGCTGGGGGTCTCCCCAGTGCAGCTTTCCTTGGTGAGATTTCTTCCAGCTACAAGTGAATCCCATTGCTGTGGCCCCAGCAACTGCTGTCTGCATGGCTTTCCTGAGATGAGCTGTGTCCTGAGGCAGCTGAAGGAGCTGGTTCAGCCCTCATACTTCAGCAGAGCAGATAACAGCTTTGATGAACTGTAGCATTTGCCCTGAAAAATACTTGTTAGCACCTGATTTTGACAGAACCACCAGGGATTTGGATGTTGGGTTTGCTCCTTCCAATCCTGAGAGCAGCATCCCGGTCACAGCAGGAGCAGTTCAGATCCCCACATTTTCTCAGGAAAGCTCCCGTGCCAGAGTAACATAGGAAGCAGCAGGTCAGGCAGGGGCTGGCAGGGTTCTGAGGGGATGCCTGGAGCCCTGGCCCTTGTACACAGGCAGTGAGCACACTGGTATTTCCAAGGGACATGGTGTTTGCCAAGCCATTCCTCGGAAGACTAGTGCAGGATTCTTTCTCCCAATGCATTTTCTGACTTTTCTCCCATCTTGTTCCAGCATTTCATCACAGCTGGCTTTTGCAGACATTATTCCTTCCAGAAATACAGAAATTAGGCTATTAAAGCTACCCTCTTTTAATATTCCTCTGGAGTGGCAATGCCTGCAGGCATGTTCCCTCCACGGAAGCCCTGTCCCAGCACTGCCTGCTCTGCTTTGGTACCTGACCCAAAATCTGTGAAAGTCAAGATGAAGATTTTCTGTGGGCCCTCTGAGCTTTCAGTCAGGCTCTAGATACAATAATGTGTTCACAGGTGGGGAAACTGAGGTCTAGAGTGCCTGAATCAGGATATGGATGTGGGAACTCAGTGTCCAGGCTCTGCACATCCCAGGAGCAGGACAGAGGGAAAACCAGCCCAACAATTAGATGGAAAGAGCCATACTTTTGCAGTCAGGAGGGTTGAGCTTCCCTTCTGCCATATCAGAGCTTTTTAGTGGCTTTGACCCAGGACTTTGGCCTGAAAGCCCTGCCCTCATGTTTTTGGTGACCCTTAGGAGCTGTGGTCGCACAGCCAGATCAGAGGCTCACAGACAGACCGGCTCTATTGGGTGCTTCTTGGATAACAGCCCATGGGCTGTCATTTCTGTTGGCTTGTGATACTCGGTGCATGTTTTCAAATACCAAATGGAATTGTTTGCAAATGCCTAGTAAATCCCAAAATAGCCCCAATTTGCTGAATTTTGTGAATAGCATTCAGCCCACTGCAGTTACAATAGCAGCCTGCCTCCGTGCCTCGCCGGAGCTTTGCAGAGGTACAATAGTGAGAGGGGCGAGGAGTGAGGCTGGGCGAGCAAATGTTATTATTCCAGCTTGCTGCACAAACAAAGGATGCTATTTGTTCTCCTGGCTTCTAGAGCGTTTTATTTGTATCGGCTCCGATTCTTTTGCCGCATTCCTTGGTTTTCTTTTGTGGCTTTCCACTCTTTGGGGACTCATTGTCCCAGTGAAGCGTGGTCCCTTTGGAATGGTGCTCCAGAGCTGGAGACTGGTGCTGGGATGTGGATTGCCTCTGCCTGTCTCTCCTTTGCGTGTAGCTGGGCTGTGGAGGATGTCTGTCTGCGAGCATCCTTTCTGCTAACCTGCAGTGGCATGTCCTCAGTTCCCCGGGCTCTGTGGGAAGTCTGGCAGTTCAGGGCCTGCCTTCCCCTCTCGCCCCAAGCTCCTCTTGCTACTCTGTTTACATGATGGAAAGTTTATCTGCTGTGGTTTCTTCCTGGAGTACAGCAATGCGATGCTGATGAGGAGTGACAGGAAGGTCACAGCACAGGGGAGGAGAGGGTGGGGAATGTGCCCTGAACTCTCCAGCCCCTCTCAAATACAGCCTTGATGGGGCAGTGGGGACATGCTTAGCTAAGCTTGGGGTGGCCCTTCTTGTCCCTAGGATGTGTGCTTCATGTGAGACACCCTTTACAGCTCTGTAAGGTCCTTTATTTATTCACTGTTCATGGTTTATTTCCCATTCTGCTTCTGGGTCTGTGGGGGTGTGTGATGAGCCTGAGTGAGCTGCTGGAGACAGGGTGCCAATGACTGCAGTTTCTCTCCCCTGATGAGGGATTTCCCTGTCCCACGACCAGACCCACAGGTCCTGTGCTTTCCTTTTTTTAGTGACTGTTGGGAACATGGTGAGCTGCAGAGGGAGGTGGGCAGCCCTGTGCTCCCCAGCTCCCCGTGGCAGAACCAGCATGGCTGGGGGGAAGGAGGCAGGACTGCCTGAGCCATCAGGCTCTGCAGAGCCCAGGGGCTGCCAAGCCACAAACCCCAGCATCACCATGGAGATAGGTACAAGTGTGATGGGATGGGGTCTTGCTCTGAGGATCAGGAGGTGGGACCCATCACAAAGCCTCAGGATGCTCAAGCTTTGAGTGCTGTGCTCCTTCTCTCCAGTGCTGTCTGGAGTCTCAAACAGAAAGTGGGATTAGAAAGGGTAAAATTCTTTAGAATCTTGAAAATAAGAAGAAAAGCATTGCTGTCTCTTCAGATTTGCTGTAGGCTGATGGACTATTGGTCCGCACCAAGCACTCGCTGCCCGGCAGAGACCTCTCCGAGGCTGGCTGGGGTAATTGCAGGCACGGCGCTCAGCATTCATATCCGAGCTTGGCATCTATATCTAATCTGAAAATAAGTCACTATATATTTCATTAAACCAGCTGCTGCTGCTTTTATTTGCTTAGTTTGAATGATGCTCTGTTCTGTTGAAAACCAATTTGTTTCAGAAAAATGGTCTGTGTTTGCAGCCCGTGCGCCGCATGGCCCATCCTGCTCCAGCCCTCCCCTGGGAGACTCTCAGCAGCGGGGCTGAGCCAGCAACCTCCCACTCTGAGGGGGATGGCAGAGCAGGAGGTGGCCCCATGAGTGACATGATGTCCCGGGACACATATCTGCATGTCCTGGCTGTGCTGCAGCACAGAGACCTTGAACAGATCACTTGCAAATGGTTCAGTCCTTCTGTTCCCTGTCTGTAAAGGAGCGATGGAGCAGCAAGTCTGGCGGCCCCTGGGTTGCCATAAGTACCTGTAGGTAGGTGGGCTGACAAGATTTACCTGTAATTTGGCCAGGATGAGGTGAGTGGGCTGGCTTCACCACTTCTGCTGGAAAGCTGCCTGAAGTAATTGCCTGTCCTGCCGTGCTCAGCTTCCCGGGGTCTGTGTGACTGTGACACAGTCTAGAAACAGCGTCAAATGAAACATGTTAACTTTCTTCATGTAAGCCTGCCCCTCATCACTGAATCGGGAAGTTGCAGGAATTGCATTTTAGAGCTTCATGCCACCGCTGTGAGGGACAACAAAATACTCCCACTGTAAATTGGAACAGGCGATTCTCATGGCCCAGGGGTTGTTGCTTTGCAGAAGCCCCCAGCCCCTGCCCCAGGGAGGGAGAAGGGATGGGCCAGGAGGGAACCTCCAGGCAAACCTGCGTGCTGGTTACATGTGTGTCTCTTAACATACGGCAATTAGGAAACTTATTTCCAGCGCGCTGTTTGCAGTGACAGATTCCTGAACCCCAGCCAGAGCTTTGCGAGAGGAGCTGTCATAGAAGAGGAAATAAAGGGAATCTCGAGCTTTTTATAGCACTACCCATTCTCTCTCAGCTGCCTGCAGGGAGCATGATGTCCCCAGCACTGCACATGATGGGAACCACAGCAGGGTGGGTGGCCAGAAGGGGACCTGGCTCCAGGGGGAGGTGGGAGCCAGCATTTGTGCTGGATGGCGAGGCATCAGGTTGAAGCAAATTGGTCACCTACTCATCCAAAATCTGTGTATGTGAGGATGCTGCCTGTTGGAAGGGGGTCTCCCATCCTCATCCTCACAGATGGAAGTTCCCTCACTGTTTTGCTGTCTGTAAGGGAAGGAGGTATTGGGGAATTTTAAGAAGCTGGTGGTGATTTTGATGCCTTGGCTGTTTGGCATTTTCAATTCAACTGGAAATGCTGCAGGCTTGCCCCGTTCTTGGACTGAAGTGGAGCTGTGCTGTACACATGAATCCTGACCTGCTCAGTTGCCTAAAAGTCTCTAGAAAAATCTCCACCCAAATTAGCAACAGAGACTAAAAATATTTATCTTTTTTTACTTAAAGGCTTTAGGACTCTCCCAACTGGCTATGAAGTACATCACCAGGAGAGAATGAGAAATCCTCCTCTTCTGTCCAAAAATGAGGCTGTCCTCACTGTCTTCTCACTCTGGTGATTAATTCCTTGAATTAAATTTATTTTAAAACTAGTCCCTCTTTTAGCCTTTCTTTGCTGAGGTAGGTCTGGGCTTGAAATGAGCAACACAAGACAGGACTGTGGTAGGAAAACATGAGCCGTGGTGGTAGGAGCAGGTCAGTGAGCTGAGGCTGGGACTTGCTGCTGGATGAACTGAGCAGAACAGAAAGAAATGTAGAGGAAGCAGCAGTGTGGGAATTTAATTTTTTAAATTATAATTTAATATTGTTTTTTATGTTAACTTAATTTTCTTTAAGAGCCTAGGCTGGACAGCAAAAAGGGAAGGAAGCAGACCCCAGACTGATGAGAGGAAATGGTTCTGATGGTGGTTTTTACCTGCGTGGTGCTGTGCTGGCTGCAGAGGTGCTGTGTCTCAGCCCAAAGCATGGTCAGGTTTACAGGGGTGATGAGCAGCTGTGGATCACGAGTATCCATGGACACAGGATGAGCTGTTACTGAAGGTCAGTGGGTCTCCTGGGGCAGGTTGAGAGCTCAGGGCTGCAGGACGTATCTGACCAGACCTTCCCTGTGCTAGATGCAGCCTCCTGGACTGGGCTTGCTGCTGCTAATCTCTCCTGAAGACATAAACATTCTCTGCAGTTTTGGGAAAGGAGAACCCTATCTAATGGCTGTGTGCTGTTTCTGCCTCCCCTTACACCCATGCAGCTGTTGTGAGGGACAAGGGAAAACTGGTTCAGAGTTTGTGGTCAGAAATGTCCTGGTCCAGCTCTGTGTATTTCTTCCTCACTCACCTTTTTTTGTGCACCTCAAGGTCATTGGGCTTTTGCTTTCCACAGGCTGCATTTTCCATTCCCCCTCTTGCTCTTGTGCTCAGCCAAGTCCAGCTGCTGTGATTAAAGCTCCCAGGCTCTCGCTGCAGTAGCCCAAGTGCTGCCTCCAAGTGCTGGCTTCCTTCACACCCAGCCTTGCTACCCATTGAGAAGCTGATTTACCCTGCAAGTCCAGATGGGCACCAGCTAAAGAGCCCTTTCCAAAGGGTATCTCCTCCCTTCCCCATGGGTGGTTTTACCCCACGCTCTTCCATCCCCTCACAGAGTGAAACCTTCAGAGTACAAGAACACAGCACGTGGAGTGCCCTCACTTAGAGCACATTTGCCTGCTGGTGTTTCCGAGATGTCAGTGGCTGCACTCCAGCGTGTTTCAATCCGGAGTGACGGTGCAGGAATTTGCTGTCATGCTGGTCACTGGGGGCTGATGCTGAGATCCAGGGATGCCTGCTAAAGAGCATCCCTTTTTTCATCCTGACTTTGTGTGGTGAGGACAGAGCAGGCTTTGCTTGGCAGAAAGGCACAGAGGAGGAAATTGTGGGGGCTGTATTTACTGCTGTTAGCTGTCACTATGGGATAAAAGACCAGCTGGATTAATAAACTGTGTGTAACCCACCTTGGGCAGAAGGAAATCTTGGCTGCAGTGCAGGAGGGAGTTTTCATCAGGAGCTCATGGGCATGCCAGAGAGACCAGAGCTGTGTGAAGGGGTGATGAAATGTGGTCAGTACAGCTCTCCTTCACATTTTCTGGGGGTCCCCACGGAGCTGCACCCCACCACATCAGCCCTGGAACACCACACTGTGGCTGGGGGGATACCTGCCCATGCAAAGTCCTGAACCCTGCTGGCCTCTTCCCTCGGCATCCTCCTGAAGGGAAGAACTGGTGGTTTATAAAAGTGAAATATAAATTGTCATTAGTTCTTCTGGTCTCCATGACTGGAGTAAAAATGATGCCGTGACATCTGTGTGAGCCAGCAGCTGGCTGTCATGAGGGGAAAGAGCACAGCAGTGCTTTGGGAGGGAACTGATGCCAGACTCATCCCTGTTGCTTGGGATGCCCAGCAGTCCCCTGAATAGAGCCTGAACACAGCACAGGAGGAGGGTACCAACAGCCCTGGGCTCTCCTCCTGCATCCCACAGTGAGACAACTGCTCCAGAAGCTCCTGCATGCTCCTGTCTGCAGCAGTGGTAAAACAAATTAGCAGGAACAACAATAACAAATGCCAGCTGAGCCACCCTGCAGCATAGGGCATAAATCCCAGTGCCCTTGCTGGGCTGAAGATGCTAGTGCTAAGGCTGGGAGCATCACCCCTTAAAATGCAAACTGTTATTGGTGATGTGGAAATGGTGTGGTTGTAGCCTCTCAAACTCACTGTCTCCACTTGCAATTAAGAGGGCTAAGTGTTCTCTGCCCACAGCAGGGGTAGTGGAGCTGACTCCTGCAGTTTCTGGGAGCAGCACACAGCTTCCCAGAGAAGCAGCATGGCATCCCAGCAGCTCAGATCGACTGTACCCATTGACAGATTTCCTCCCAGCAGCCTGCAGCCCCTTGGCTCCTCAGCACTTTCCTTGGATTTTTTAGAAAGATTTCTTGGTCCTCACCTCAGCTCTCATTAAATGGGTGTTTTTCTGTCTAGTGTTCTCTGAGGAGTCAGGGCTGCTTTTAGGGGGGAAAAATCAGGGTGAAGGGTGGCAATGATTCTGTCTTACCTTTTTTTCCCTCTGCAGCAGTGAGGCTGTGCTGAGGATGGTGCTGGAGAGCATGGCTGGCAGGGCACTCTGAGGGCTGTGTGTGCACACGTGGCCATGCGTGCGTGCGCTTGCTGCCCACTCACACAGCTGAGCTGATGCCTGACAGCCTCAGCTGCTTAATGGCAGCTGCTCCAGAGGTCAGAGTTGCTCTTCATGCAAGAACAGGCCCAGCTTCCCAACTAGAAAAGGTGTTTAGTGGCTACTGGTTTTTGCTCAAAGCCTTATTTGTTCTACCTGTGCCTGGAGACACTGAGGGAGCGGGTCACTCACTTGCCTGTCTGTCTGAACACCATCAGAGAGGATTTTGCAGAGGTAGATCCCCAAGGATTTTAATAAGTGCTGCTCTTTGTAATAATTTTCCAAATTCCATTTGTACTACCAAGTATCGTTTTACTGCGAGCATTAATAGCGCAGAGTGTCCTGTGGCTCTTTCTTGAGTTAACTACTCAAGCTGTTTAAGTTAAAACTCAATTTCCCTCTTTCATGCTGAAGTTGACCATATTTCATAACAAGATCTGCATTTGAAAAGGAAATGGCATTGGGGAGGCCTGTGCTGGTTTGTGCTGAGCCTCCCTGCAGCCTTTTTCCCTCCGTGTCACTCCAGCCTGCCACGCTGAGAGCATCAGTGGGGCAAGAAAGATGAGTTTATATTATGAGAGGGTTTGTTTGGGATGGGTTGTTTTTGGCTGAGAGTTGTAATGAGTCTCACCAACTTTTCAGCCAGGCACAAAGCATGGAGTGTCACTGACATTGTCCTTGCTGACCTGAGCTGCTCCCGTTGCATCCATCTACATGAGGAAGGCTCTGCAGCTGGCAGCTCTTCCCCCAGATCCTGTCTGCAGCATGTTACAAGCCTCATCTCTGATTAGTATTGTACTATCTTATTTTTGTTAAAAGTAACAAAAATTGAAGCCCAGTCCCTGTTCTGCGATGTGAGTAGCATTTAAAGTTGATGATGATTGCAGTTCTTTTAGCCTCTTTTGTTGCACGGGGTGGTTTAGTATGTTTACCCACAGTATTTTTGGCATGTGGATTTCACAATTTGTTTAGCAATGTCAATACCATCTGGAGCATCGTCTATTTAAAGTACATTAGAGAGATGAGGAACAACCTATCATATTTTTCCATAGGGTGCATCAAGATTGGAAATGAGAGTCATTCAGAAAGGTTTAATGGGAAAGAGATGTTCATTGCACTGCACGCTTGCCTCTTATCGAGAGTGGTTACGGCTCTGGTGCCATTCCTCTGCTGCTTTTCCTGATTGTATTGTGCCACTGTATAACATCTGCCTTGAAAAGCAAATAGAGCTGCCTTAAAGAGAGGATGAAGGGCTAGTACGTTTGACTTATTCTCCTGAATTGAGTAGGACAGCTTGCAAGAGGTGATCAGTGGAGAGGATATCAGATGTGGCCTATGATAAAGGCTGTGGAGCCATGTGTTCTTCCACTGCTCGTAGAGGTTAATGGATATAGTTTAGGGATTTGATCCCAGTTGCTGTGCTTTTGGGATGCTCTGAACTGGACCTGCTACTGAACAGCCTTGTTGGTGGCTGTGGAGCTGACAGTGGGAAGGGTGGGCTCCTACGTCATTTGTCCTTGGGCTGGCGCTGCATGAACACCGAGCCCTGGCTCATGGCAGCTCCTGCTCCTGAAAGGAAAAGCTCTTACTCTGCTGTAGATCCCTTTTGCTTTGAGTAGCACCAGTATTCAGCCCTTGTTCAGAGGCACCTATGGAGCTCAAGGGACTGTGTGAGTGTTGGGGTGGCGCAGCCCATCTTCACAAGCAGCACAGGGGCTGCAGGGAGGGTGTCAGTGATGGTGGCTTCAGAGGCCTTCGGATATATTTTCTCTGTCCCATACAGGAGTGCTGCTCTGGTTGTGCCCTTGAGTACACACATGGGGCTCTGCAAGCCAGCAAGTCTGGCTTTACACTCCTAGTGCCAAGGTTGCATTTGGCAGGGATTAACATCACCATGCTTTCAGTTAGATCATGGTTTCTGATCTTCATAACAGCACCAGTGGGACAGGCAGTCCTGGCTGAGCCCCAGCCTGCTCGGGGAGGGCAGCTCCAGAGGAAGGGACTGTGATGCTCATCTTGGCTCTGGTGGCTGTTTGATGTCACTGAGAGTCAGTGATGACTTTTTTCTGCCTCAGAGAGGTGCTGGGGGAGCCTAATGCACACTCACTATTACTGACAGTGAATCATTCACGAGTGTGAGCCCTCCTTGCTGTGTGCTCCCAGCTCCCACTAACCAGGGGGTTTCAGGGGATGGTGGGGCTCCAAACTCAGCCCACATCTTGGAGACAGGAGCAAAGTCTCCAGATGAGCTAGGGACAGAGATATGTGATCGGTCATAGGCTCTCTTTCTTCAAAGCTGGAGGTGAATATTTGACACCTCTGCAGCATTAAAACTGAGCAAATCCTGGCTGGAGGGTCCCTGTGGCTCTCTGGCCCCTTGGGCAGCTGGTCCTAGCTCAGCAAGATGTGGTCCCTCTGCAGTCTTCATCACCTCTCTGCTGCTCACACTTCATAAACCGCTGCACTGCTAAAGGGCATTCTCCTGCTCTGCATCAAATGAGAGTAATTGAATTTCCCTTTCCCTTCGGTATTTAACATTATTTTCAGGTCGTGTTGGCATTAACGAGAGCCCGGCCGTGGTTTGCATAAGGATATTTATAGGCCCCTATGCAGATGAGAAGTGTCGTCTCCCCACATCATGTGCCTGGCTTGGATGAATACATTTCACTTTGTTACTTTGAACTGGGTCACCAGAAACTTCAAAAATACATTCCTCTGATCGTTTTGATACAGGTTACTTAACAAGGGAGATAAACTAGTACTTCCACATGATTGTAGGGAGAAATGGATTTGCAGAGCCCAGGGCGGTGTCAGGGTGGTGGAAGCTGTTCTGATACACGCTCTTCAAAGCTTCCTACGTTTTGCCAGCCTTAGCATTTTTAATCATTTTGCTGGCTGGCATTCATCTGGTGAGAGTATTAAAGCACTCCTGCAAACGGGCAAGTGTTTCACCACAACCATTATTACAATCCTGTGCTTGTCAGCCTCTTCCCCTTCAGGAGATGGCAAGAAAAACTCCTTGGTGTTTTAAGCTTATGTGAGTTTTTGCTCTCAATATAGAGTGAAAACTGTAATTAGTTTGTGCTACTGGACTTGGGAATGTCAAGTTTGTTTATTAGAGGAAGTCGGGCTAAAACTCTTGGCTCCAGCCCCCTCTGCCTAAGGTGCTTGCAGGGTGAGAGAAGGTACTGATGGCCCATGGGAAACCTCCCAGCTCTTTCTCTGGCCAAGGGAATGTTGGCATCCCTGGTACAGGGAAAAGTACACATTAGCTCTTGCATATGCCCACAGAAACTCTCTTCTGCCTCACAGGATGCTGATAAATACCCACCCTTAGGCAGCCAATTGAAATTGAGATCCGGGTAATAATGAAATTAATTGTGTTGACCTTCAACAGAAGGGTGACCCATGGAAATCTTGGTATGCCTGCTGCACATTCATCACCTTGCAACCAGAGGTGCTCCACATTTATTTTAGCACTGTCAGTGTGTGGCAGATCTGTGTGACTGGAGCTGGAGTGCTCACTAGAGCAGGAGCACCAGGAGCCAGTGCTGCTGCACCTACAGCAGGGAGTGTCCCTGTGTCCCTCTGTGCTGCTGGAGAAGGGTGAAAGTCTGTCCTCCAGCCTCAGCTGCTTCTCTCCCATGGCTTAAAAATTATCTGAACCAAACTAAAAGAACTCCAAAAACACTTATTACACCATTGCTGTGCCTTGGTTTTGTTTTAGTTCTTAATGCCTTACTGAGGTGTTCAGATAAGACTATCCAAATCCCAGATTTCAGCCTTTTTACACAGCTTAAAAGGGGAAAAAATGATGACATTTCTATATGTGTCCATAAAGCTGTGGGGATCAAATTAAGATACTATCCTGGCGGGATGTGGTCTTCAGCGATGAGCCGGGCTGGTGAAGCTGCATTTGTTTTTATGAAGCCGTTCCAGTCTGTGAGCTAGCTTTGGACACAGCACAATTATCTAGTCTTGGCACCTTTTACCTGGGATAGGGCAATAAATCATGGTTAACTTTAGATATTAATCATTCCTACACATCTCTGTGTGAAGATGGTACAGATTTCCCCATTGGCTTTCTTGTAAGTAGTACTGACTGTGTGAAGAGAATATTTTCCTATCAAGGAAGCTAAATAGCTCATCTGTGCTCCTGGCTGTCCTAATATGTTTGAGAAGTCTTTAGAAAGCCCAAGAGAAGTAATTCCAGATTACTGAAAGCAATTTGTCTTGTGGAAGGGGAACGTGCCTGCATTTAACTGTGTCTCTGTATTTTGGGTCTCTGATTTCCTGGGATGTAACTGTAAGATCTTGTGCTCACCTCGCCTGCTCAGAGTTCCCTGTCTGCTGCAGTGGCTGCTTTGCTGCCAGCTGTGCTGGAGGATGAGCTGAGGCAGGGGTGATGGTGCCTGCATGTGAAACCTGTTTGTCCTGCCCTGGTGTCCTGGTTTAGGACAAATTTGGGAGAAAACCTCCAAAGGGGCCTCTCCAGGTACCAAACCCACACGGCCCCTCCCCCCAATCGGTTCGAAAAGGACTCCTTGGAGAGAAGTGGAAAGAACCTGTTTATTGAACAGNCCTGGGAAGAGAAGATGAGTTGGATCTCATGGGCTGAGTGCTAGTCTGTTTTGTGCAGCCATGAGCTGACTTTCTGGTGGGATGCACTGAGTGCTGGGCCTCTCCAGGTGGGAAAGCTCCAGCGCACTGTGCAGTGCTGGCATGGAGGTGTGTGCACCACCATCATTCCCCTGGGAACACATGATCTCTAGGGTCGACTCTGACACAGCTATCTCCTCCCAAGCCATAGGGCGGATGTCCCTTGTCTTTCCAGAGAAGGATTTCTCCTCTTTTCCCACACGCATGGGCAAGGCTGTAGTCATTGCCATGCCCCAGCTCCAACCTCCTGGGGCATGGCACAGAGCTATTTGCTTCTGTGAGGAGCTGCTGAATTCATCAGGAGAAGCTCATTCCCCTGTGGTGAGCTGGTGTGCAGGGCTGTCCCTGCAGGTCCTGCTCTGCTCCTGGGCTGAGGGGCCTGAGTGCAGAGTGGTAGAGCCAGCCCTGATCTCTGCATTCACTGGCAGGAGCACTCGTCCCTCTGACTTGTGCTGTACAAGTAAGTGCAGATGTTTTTGTTTAGAACACGTTGCAATGGGTGTTTCTGTGGTGTCAATCAAACACTGACATTTTCCCAGGGTGAAGCTTGCTGAGACAGCAGTGGTGAGCAGCAGCCATGTGCAGAAGGGCTATTTCTGCCTGGTTTTAAGCAGCTACTAAGAATTAGTCTTTTATATCCAGGACAGTACAGTGTGAGCAGCAAAAGTAAAATTTCAAGCTGCAGGCACATAATTAGGTTTCATGCCTGGGGACTCATGACAGAGAATGGCATCAGCTGGTCTGAGTCCTGAGTCTGCATCTCAGTCCAAGGTTGAGGTTAAGCATCTTGGTCCCGACTCCTGTGTCCTTGTGGTGCCTGTGTCTTGAATTGTGAGGCTCTGTGGAGCCAAATCTGGCTTCTCATCAGGACTGTGCTCTTGCAGGCTTACCCAGATCACAGCTCAGCATCTGTGGCAGGCAGGGATCTTGCGGTTTCAGGACAGCCAGAAACTGGCAGAGGGTCTGAGATGTTCCTGTAGGGAATGTCCCTCTCTAAAATAAAATGGAATGCTCTTGCAAAGTTACTATTTCCTGTCTTAAGAAAAAAAGAGAAAAAAAATCAAGAGGGCTTGCTTCCTCTCCCCAGCAGACTTTAATGAAGGCTCCTACAGAGTGTGGCTTAATCGCTGTGAAATTATCACTTCATCTGTGTGATCCATCTCAGTGTCTGTATCAGATCCCTCTGAGCACCGTGGCTGTCATGTCAGCTTCGCCACACTCCGGCACGGACTCGTCCGGCCCCCTCCCTGCTCCCCCTCACACTTAAGATAACATGGAGAGAATTTTTCAACAGACAGAAGAGGGTAATCCATAAAGATGGATTTGCATTAGTGTTAACAAAGGCTGAGATAGTGACAAATGAAAGCTTTGCCTCTGCAAGGACTCTGTGCTGGCAGTGGAGCGAGTACTCGTGGGGATGCTCCGGCCCAACACAAGGTGGAGTGGAGTGGCAGAGGTGAGGGGGGCTGCCCTTGTCCTGCAGCCAGGGCCTTGTTACTGCTTTGCTATCAGCAAACGAGGCTTTGGTCCCGAGCTCTCGGCTGTTCCCATGGTATTTGGCATGAGGAACACAGAGTGCAAACCTTACAGGGTGGCAGGGTGGGCTGGAAATGGCATAGAGTTTCTGCCCTGCATCTAAACTGCTTTGCTGTAGTCACTGTAGTGTTATTTTTTTAATTCCTGTTGGCTGTGTGCAGCTATCCATCTACTGTTCAGAATAATCCTATTTGTGTTGCAATAACAATAGAATTACTGCAGCGAGCATCAAAGCCCATGTAGGTCATAAGCATTTTGTTTCATAATCTCAACGTGGTGATGATGATGATGATGACCTTTTGCTGCCTGCATTTCCTTGTACCTGTGTCTCATTCTTATTAAATATCCCTGCATTGAAATCTCTTGCTAATCTAATCTCACCATGTGGCTGCTATATAATTATCTCATTTTGTAAAATATTGCATCTGTCATTCTCCCCCCACTTCTGGAGCAGAGGGAGGTTGAGGGAGAG
Organism: Anthoscopus minutus; assembly: GCA_013399455.1. NCBI lineage: Eukaryota > Metazoa > Chordata > Aves > Passeriformes > Paridae > Anthoscopus > Anthoscopus minutus. Next base: position 146,755 of record VWYI01029867.1, on the reverse strand, counting down.
CAGGGAGCAAAGAAGCTGCTGGAGGAGGTAGCAGTAATCCCACTTAAGTGACAATTTGTACATTATCAGTTTGTAATCGGTGCTGTGTGTGCCACCTCCTAAGGACCATGTTCCCATCACTGTGGGAGTCCAGGAAGGGTGCCTCAAGCAGGAAACACGCGCTAGGATATTTTGCTTTTTTTGAGGATTATAATCAATTTCAGCTTGCTCTTCTTGTCCCTATGGTTGCTGCCTCAGTAAACCCCAGTACTGTTTTCTCATACAGCTCCCCAGCGAGGATGGAGAGCAGAGTTTTTTACTCTGACCTTCCTCTCTGGCGTGGGGTTGGGGCCAGCAGCCTTCACCCTAAACCCCAGAGAGAGACTGGCCCTTCCCAAAACACCTTTCAAACTTCTGCTCCACAGGAGCCTCTCGTGCTGGAACCAGGGAGCTCCTGTGCTGATCAGCTGGAATGAAGGTGGCTGCTGACCCAGCACTGGAGAAGGGCAGCCTGGAACCCAAAGCTCCTGCCTGGGAAGTTGTCTCTGCAAGGTGGCCCAAGGCCCTTCCCTGCTGATCCACTGTAATCAAAAACTTAAAATAATGAAGAGAACCCACGACTATTGTCTAATACCATGAAGCTGTGGGGAACAAAGAGCCACAGGCTCTGTTTTTGTAAACCATCCCCAGGGAAGGACCAGAGCGCATCTGCTGTGGCAGGTTCTTTCTAGAAATAGCAAGTTTAATTAATCATCCTGTTTTCTTTTCTTAAACTATTTAAATTCTTTTTCCCCACAAGGGATAATGCATTGTTGCCTTTTAAATAAGTACTGCAGTTGTAAACTCCTGCCATACTTCTGTCTGGGAGCACATCTGTCTTCTGGCTTGGAGCACATCTGTCTGTGCCTCCCAACCCATTGCTCCCATGTTCTGGCACAGTGGGAAAATCTGTATTTCAGAAAGGAATCACGTGGATACTTCCAGGCTGCAGAGGGTGTCAGATGCAGAGCCCTTTATCTTCTAAACCCCCTTATCTTTTAATTCTGAGACGTTTTTGTCTGACAGTTCATAAATTAAAAATGTTTCTTAGGTGACTTTTTGCTCCCGTTTCATATGTATTTCATGTAAAGACTTTCCAAGCATTTGAGTTCTGTAAAGTCTTATGCAAGATGAGAAGCTCTGGTTTTATGTTCTTATGGGACGTACTTGGCATGCTGCAAACCATGATGCTACAATCAGTGACTGTGCACTTTAAAAATACCAAGCGTTGTGACATTTTCCTGTAGCCCAAGCATCACCCCGATAACACATCAGATGTGTGGATTTATGGATTTATCTCACTGAATTGCAGTGAAGTTCGTGTCTGACCCTGGCCTCCTGCTGCTCTCTGGTGGCTGAGGGCAATCCTAATGTCATAGTGATCTCTCTGATCATGTGGTACCTTTAGTGCTGGCTAAGGACATTTGCACCAGACTTCCCAGGAGTGAGCAATGTGTTCTGGGCACGTGAGTTTACAGAAAGGTGTCTTTACAGCCTGCCTTGATCACCTTTGCAGTGATAGACCACTGGGATTTTGCCAAACCAGCAGCTGGGAAGATGGTGCCAGCACCTGACTGGCATTACCATGCTGTTGGAGCCCTGGGACTTCTCTGGCACATGGGGACAGTGAGTTCTGGATGTCCCCTTTGAGGATGTTCCACCTGGCACTGCAGGGGCTGCCACCTCTTCCCAGGGGATGTGGGTGATGGTTGCTGCTCTGGGCATACAAGGGTGAGTCTCTGCAGCCATGACTAACAGCCCCTCTCCCTCTCCAGGGGCTCACCCTGGCAGCTCCAGTGCCCATATAATTGGGGTTGTTGCTGGTTTTCATTCTCCTCTTGCAGCTGTGGTTGTTTCTGCCTCCTCCTTTCCTCTCTACTGTGTGGTCACAACCTCTGGTCATAGGTGTTTTTTTGCCACCACCTTGTCTTACTGCAGTACCTCTTCAGGCTCTGCCTGCTTTTCTCACCGTGTTTCACCTTTTCCACCTGCCTGTGTTAAACATTTTCCCCCCCTGTGCCCTTCCCATGTTTCTCCCAGGTTTCCAAGCCATCACCCTCAGAGTCACTCTCCTGTCAGGCTGCTGCAAAGGCATTTTTCTCTCTTCTGTCTCTGCAAATTGACTTCTTTGCTTCAAAATACCCCCTCGTCAAGACCTTCTGTTGTTTGTCCTGGGCTTTCCTCCTGCTCCCTCTACCCACCCCGAAGTGCATTTCTCCACTTTGTCTCTGCAGCAGCTTCTAGGAATACAGGCAGAGCTCCTCGATGGCTCCCAGAGGCAGTGGGTGTCGGCTGTGCTGTTTGGCTGCATGGCACGCCGGGAGCAAAATCCATCTTCTGTAGGCAGCTCTTTGCACCTCTGTGAGATTTCAGGGAAAATATATCTGTGTGTATATTGATAAGATGTACAGAGCAGAGAGGACAATTGAATTGCTGTGAGTGGCACATACATCAGTGTCCCTGACAATCCGGTAATTAGCTGGCAGAGCAGAGCGAGCAGCGAAATGAGCCCAGCAGCTTGTTTGCAGGCATTAGGGGCTGACTCCACCGAGTACCTGCTCCCTGCTCTGACATTTGGGGCCGTGATGAGACCTGATGGCTGCTTCTGCTTAAAGTCACTGTCACCTTGGACATCAGTACCAGTGAGCAAACCTAGGGACAGCAAATCCTCCTGCAGGCGCCGGCGGTCCCTGCCTGCCACAGAGCCGTGTTAGGATGGTGGGTGCTCCCACTTCATTGCTGCCTCTCCTCCTGGCTCTCAGATGGGCTTGTTTGCAGGATTGAGGAGGCTCACGCTTGTGGCATGGTGGTAGCACCCCAAAACCTTACAGTTGGAGACTCCAGGTCTCCCTTCTTACCTGTTCTGAATTTTCTGTGTCACTAACAATGTGTCACTAGGAATGTGTGTCTGTGATGGAGATGTCTTTGTCTTGGACCAGGGAAGCAATGTCCCACTCACAGTGCAAGGCCATTGCAGGCAGACCCATCAGCAGATGAACGCAGGTGGGGCATGGCAAGGAGGGGTCTGCACTGCATCCGTGAGCAAAAGTCTTTCAGGGAAGAGGGATGCTCTGGGTGAAATATTCCTGCTTGGGCCGTCATGAGCACTGTGCTACAGTCCCTCAGCATGGGCTTATAAAGAATTAACCTGCTTTGGTCTAAGAGGTAATTGGATAAATCAGAGATTAGAAGATGTGGTGTAAGTTTTCTCTGTAAGAAAGTACATCAGAAGATGTGGTGTAAGTTTGATCTGTTCGGTGTTTTTGTATGCAGGAGGCTGAGAACACCATGCCAAAGGTGCCTGGTGCCCTTGGCTTGTCCTGGATGGTTAGAGTGGGTCAGGTGCCAAGAGCTGCAAAGGACATTGGGTGGTGAGTGGCTGCCTGGTAAAGCAGCAGATGAAATCCAGCATCATTGAAGGCTGAGTGATGCATGATCCTCGCATCCATAAGCAATGCCATGGGCTGGCCTGGCTGTTGCTGGTGAGGAGCTGTGTCTTGAAGTTAGGATTAACACTTCCATGAAAATATCGACTTGGTACTCTGTAACGATCCAAACCTCAGGTTGCATGTAATGGATTTCTAGGAAACAAAGAGAAAATGAAACCCAGAACACAGTTATGGACTGTTGCATTAATCTGCTGTGTGTCTGTGTGGGAAATAAATACTGCCTGCAGCTCTGATCCCTGCTGCAGAGAGCAGTGGGGAGCCAGGGCAGGGTGACAACGGCTGTGGACATCCTCATGAGCTTTGGCAATGTAAGTGACTCTCAAAGCTGCAGAGGGGTAACCTGGGCTGTGCAGGCAGGGCTGAGCACTGTGGGGTCTGTAGGAAATGTCTTTTCTTTGCTACTGCTAATCAGTTGCTGGGGCATCAAATTAAATTAATAGATGGCAGGAGGAGAGCAAACACACGTGGCTGCTCTATGGCAGGAGGAAGGAGAACAGCGGAACTGGCTGCCAGATGAGTTTAGAAAGCTTCCAGAAGTAATTAGACAAATTTGGAAGAGGAAAATACTATTGAGAGTGTTGCTGGCACTGGCAGTGATGAGCTAAATCTCTGCATCAGGGGATGCTGGAGGTCAGGAGGATGTGGGGGCATCAGTGGGTGGTTATGTGATCATATGACTTACCCGAGGCATCCCCAGTAGCTGTGCTTGGGGAGATGGTCCTGGACTGACTGAAATTGGTTCATCTTTGCTCTGGCTGGTGTCAACCTGCTCTGCTGGGGACATTTGCAGATACTGGACAATGGAGCAGTGGTTTGGTAGACTGCAAAGTAGAGAGGAACTGAGCATTGGTGAGCTGAGCACAGCCATCTCAGGGCTGAGACAGCAGCAGGGCATAGCTGGCATAGATGTGGGTCCTGCTGGGGTGAGGATGGTTGGAGGTCCCAAAATCCTGGTACTGGATGGGTATGAGGGTTACAGTTCACAAGAGAGTGAGGGTGTGGAGGGAGTCGAGCTCCGGGATATCTCTGGGCAGGAGGGAACGCTCACGGAGCTGTAGGTGGAAACGGGAGCACTGCCTGTCACCAGGGCAGCAGCCAGCATCCCTGTTAGCTTGGAAGGCTTGAGCTTGTGTCTCAGAAAAAGAAAGTCATTCGTGTTCCTGTTCTTCTGGCTTTGTGAAGGTGTGTTGGGCTGTTACCTTCATGTGAAGGAGCTGGATAGCCACTGAGAGAGGTGGGGAATGAGAAATACCATCTGGTTGGTGACCACTGGTGTTCCTTGACCCAGACACCCTGCTTAGTGCTCAGCCAACTTGTCACTGCTGCTGCAGTGCTGCTGCCATTCCAGGGAGCACAGGGTACCACAGCCACACAGGGAGAGGAAAAGCAAAGCAAATAAACAAGGAACACAACTTAAAACCTCTCCAAGTGTGCAGTGTTTTGTGACTAATACTAGCGTAATTGCTGTCATGCTTTCTACATAATGCTTTTATCTCCCAGATAGACTCCTTCTGGTCATTAATCTCAAGGATTTCTAAGTCAGGGAGCATCAGAGAGAAGCAGCCGTCATGGCCAAGTGTGGTCAGAGAGGTGCAGAGCACCCCAGAGCACACTGGGGCTGTGAGCTCCCTCTGGGAGTGTGCTCACAGCTTTGCCCTGAACCCTCAGAAATCCTAGGGCTGAACAAGGCTCTTTATGTTTTTTTCCTTCTCTTGTGCCACTGTGCCCTGCTGGCCCACAAACCCCTGGCAAAAGCCACCTGATTTCTCTCTGGTGTGCCTGTGCCATCCCCATCCCCTGCTCAGCATTCCTCCATCCCTCTTTAACCTTGAGCAGCAGCACTCGAAGCAGCTTCTCCCTCTTTCCCAGCTCTCTGAGGTTCATAGACACAAGGGCCAGGAGGGACAGCTGCAGCCATCAGCTCTGACCTCCTGCCTAACACAGGCCAGGGAATTTCACCCAGTAATGCCTGCCTCCAGCCCCTACCTTGTCTTTGAGCTGGAAAGCACCACATAGATGGACCCAGTGGCGATGTGTCTAGTTTTGAGGTCATGCTGGTCTCATGTACGATTGTCTGCTGAGGTTTTTGCTTTTGGTTATTTTCTGTTTGGTTTTTCTACCTGCTATGAGCTGGGTCACATCCTCGAATGTACAGCAGCGCTGAACCTGCTCCTGCTGCTAGGTCAGGACCTGCTTGCTGAAGCCTCCTCCTGGGAGCTTGCTCCAGGCGAGACTCTCCAGGTCAGTGTTGCTGGAGACTCCCAGCCACACAAAACAGCTGCTGCAGTGGTGGCAGAACCAGAGGACCAGGGGTGAGGAAATCCAGGATAATTTCCAGGAAATCATCTCACTGCCTCATTTATTTACTGCAAAGGTCTCGAAATGTCACCTAACCCCCTGAGATACCCACACTGAGGGTGAGCTTCCCTGAGGTCTTGTGCTGCTCAGGAGGAGCAGCCCGTGCTGAGCTGCAGCCTTGCCCTAGTGCTTATTTAAGGTGACAGTGGGTAACACAGGGTGCCAGCTATGCTGGATCCTGCAGCATGAGGATGTTCACAAAACTGCTGCAAGCCTGAGCAAGGCTATATCTACAAGGTCAGTTGTACCTGCTAAGCCTAAAATGATCTGCAAACCACCTTGGGAACAAGGTTATTACATCCCTGCAACTGCCTGCAGGCACTGCTGCTGCAGGGAGTGAGGGAGAAGGGTTTGTGGAAGGGACCATGGCCAGGACATGAGAGCCACTGTGCATATGGGGCATGAGGAGAGCAGCTTGGCTGTGTCCCCATCCCATTTGTGTTATACACTGTACACTCCCTGGAAATCATCTAGATTTCAAAGGAGGAAAATGAGCCAAACCCAAGCACTTGCTCCCACCTTTCCCTGCCCCCCCCATCACCCATAGGAAAGAGAGAGTCTCGGGTGTTTTTCACCATCAGGCAGAATCTCATCTCACCTCACACTCTGCTCCCAGCTTGTCCCCAGCCAGCTCTGGCTTGACACCCTGGGTGTGCCAGACCCAGCAGAGGCTGTGTTGGAGGGCAGTGTCCTGCTGCACAGCATTTCAGACCTTTCTAACATCACTGGCTCAAGACTTTTCCCCTCCCTCCAGGATTTCCTTTCATGTGTCCTTCCTCTGTTTGGAAAACAGTCGGCCCTGTGGATCATATAGAGGGAGAGGGATGCACAGGGATGCTGCAGGCATCTCCCATATGCTCTGCCCATGTCCATCCCCTCTGCTGTGTATCTGCAAGCTCCTTGCCCCTGTCCCTGGGCTGGCAGGCACCAGAGGCAGCTCTCCTCTGCTGACAAACTGCGCCCGATCACACAGTCAGAACAATTTTGACATTTTGGGAAAGGAGAGAAATCTCACTCGGCATTGTGCATGATTGGCAAAACTGTTGCTGACAGCATGACTAAAGGTGGACATCTCTCAATCAACCTTGATTTGTGATTTATTTCTAATTCAGACATATTATCAGCAAACCATCTCTCAGATCAGGTTGGAGGATTCTGTATGTGAGTGTTGCACTGTATTTGAACTGTAATGATATTTGTGACTTTTGGTGTGTTGTGAACCAGGAAAGTAGGATGCCTCCTTGGCCTGCAGAATCCTGTAGGGATTATTGTGGGCATCACTACTTGCTTTTTTGGGTTTGGGTATCTCTGTTCTCCGTCCTGCAAATATAGTCCATGCCCAGGGGACCTGAGAGCCTTGGGAGCTGTGGCAGAGTGGGGTTTCAGGCCCAGTAAATCCCAACCTGCTGTGAAGGTTGATGTGAGTATGTGGGGAAATGGATCCTGGACAGCAATTTTGAAAAGAAGCCTTTCCAAATCTTAGCAAGTATGGCAGAGAGAGTAGGTCTTTGCTTCATCTCTGTTCATTAGAGCATTCAAATATAACAACCTTTGTGAGTCAAATGTCATTGGTGAAGCACCAAGATTTACTTTGTTCTTGTCCAAAGGCTGCTCTGACACTGCTGCACTTTGGCAGCACCAGAGCTGTCTGTCTGTCCTGCACCTGGGTGCACTGACACATGCTGTTCCAGGGCATCCCTCCCCGAGGGACAAGCAGCAGCCACCCCACAGCTCCATCAGATGCTGTGCTTTTCTGGGGATATTTCCACGGGGGGCTGTTTAGAACACCCAGCTTCTCCATTTCATTCATGATATGCAGGTGGGTTTTCCCAGTGAAACATCACCCTGGGAATGCACAGACTTTTGTTTCCAGTGAGCATCCCTGAGACCATGTTCTTCCAACTCCCCCAAATGAGGCCTTTTGTACTGATGCTCTGAATTAACTCAGGTGAAATGAAAATGTTGTCCAGCTCTGTGCATGTGATCAGGATGATCTTCTCCATTGCCTGTTCAAGCAGATAACTCTCAGGTCGCTGTCAGGAGGAAGGTTTAGTTTTAGAGCAGGTAGGAGCTCATTCCCCCCCATTTTCTTTGTTCTGTGTTGAAGTGGCCCTGTGAGGCACAGGCAGGACGTAAGAGGCTGCAAGCTCTTCCCAGCACATCCCCAGGTGGCCCCTGTGAAACCACCAGTGCTCAGACAAGCTGCCTCCTTCATCCTTAGCCAGCATGAGGGGACCCGGCAGGAACCATTCTATGGCTTCTGTACCAATCCCTGCTGGAGCAGCACCTGCAGAGATGTTGTAGACAAGCTTGATGTGTGAATTGTGTCTTCCCCATCTGTAAAATAAGGATCCTTTCCTTTTTTCCTCCTGACACTGTGCTATAGTAAGGGTCTGTTCTGTGGTGTTGCGGCTTGCCCTTGCTGCTAGGCTTGGAGGGACAGGAAACCATCATCTCCCCCTGTGCTCTGGCAGTGGTTCTGGTGCAGAGGGGCCAGGCATCCATGGCCCCCTGGAACCAACAGCCTGGCCCCCAGCAGCTGCTCCCTCCAGGTCCTTCCTCTCCCAGAGCTGCAACAAGTGTGTGCTCCAAGGGGGTGATTGCATTGAGTGTTTTACTTCTCCCTTAGTGTACAGTGCCATATGGGAATGTACCATCAGTCAATTATGGCTTCTTTTCATCTCTAAATAAAATGATTTGTTAATTTGAATGAGTGATCACTGCATGGCCAGGATGCTTTTCCTGCAATGGTGAACAGCTTGCACGCTCGCAGAGATGGATGGTGAGCCAGTGCCACTGGATACTTTCTGGGGTTGTTTTCAATTTAGCTGTGAATTGAATGAGAAGAAAAACGTTTCTCTTGGCAATTTGATAGGCGCTAGCTCTTCTGACAGATGTTGAAGTTTATTATCCCACCGGGACAATGTTTTGTAGTTCGGAATTGCTAATTGCTTTGAAGGCTTGGTGCTGCAGGAGGAGCAGGATGAGCTGTCTGCAGGTAGTGGGTGCTGCCAGCACCCGAGGACCCGGTGTGATGGACTCTGCTGCCTTCCTGCTAATGGCTTTTGACTGCAGCTGCCAGCCAGGGCCTTGGCACTGCATCCTGGCAGGCTCAGTGAGGTTTGTCACCAGGGCTGGTGCTGACTCCTGTCCCTGGGGAGGGCTAGGCTGGGCTGGAGGGAAGCCCTGCTGTGCTGGCACCCATCCCTGTCCTACTCTCCCCTGTTCCCAGCAGGGTGGGCAGGGCTGGCCAGCACACTGTGTGTGTGTGTGGCACCAGGCAGGCACTCATGGCATGTGAGGCATTCAACCCATGGGGCAAAGCCCAGCAGCTGGTGTAGATGGTGCCTGGCAGTGTTCCCTCTGGTGCAGGTGGCACAACCTCTGTGGCACTCAAACCAGACTGGTGGGCCTCAGCCACCTTGTCTGTGTCACAATACATTGGGGATATCTGGGGGCTTTCTGGGTGCTGCTGCACATGGGTGCGCTTCCTGCGGTGACCTTGGTGCCAGGGAGCTGCAGCATGAGCCCACCCCCTGCATCCACTGTCCATCCCCAGGGCCTTCTCCTGCTTTGCTGCCTGTTGTGCTGCTCTCACAGCCAGCAGCCTGATGTGCCCTTCTCACCACACATCAAACAGCCCGGCACATATCTGTGCTCTTGGGGTAACCACAGTGCTTCAGATGATGGCAGTAGGCCTGGGAGAGCTTCTCCTCTCCAGCCCTCCCCATGTACTTCAGTGGCTCCAGGAGGAAGGTTGAAAATTCACAAAAGCTGTTAAGAGGAGCCATGAGCTGGCTAATGCAAATTGTTTGCAAGCCCATCCTCCCGAAGTGGGGCAGAGGCAGCCAGAGGTGGGCGTTTGCCTCTGCAAACAGCACTGGGCAAACAGCACGGCGCGATGTGGCAGGACCGTGCCAGCACTGGGGCACACGATGTGTTTGCTCTGCTAGGCCGTGCAGGTGCTGCCGCAGCTGGATCAGGTGAAGATTTTAGGCAGAGAGCTGTGTGAGCAGCTCTAATAGCAGCAGCACTAGCAGCTCCCCCTGGCAGAGATGTCACCGGGTTGTGCTCCTCCCTGCTTGGAGCTGTCTCTTTGCCCTTCATTTGGAGGGTACTGAGCTCTGTTGAGAACCTCAGCTTTGCTGTCTGCAGTGCCCAACGTGCCCCAGCACAGGGAAATGCAGCCTGGGCCCTCACAGTCACCCCAGGAGTGGGAGCCATGCCCAGGGGTCCCATGGCTCAGTGAGGGCAGAAGCAGGGATTGCTCCTGGGAAGCTCGTGCAGTTGGAACCTTGCTTTTTCCACCCGCTCCTTTTACAGGAGCACTCCCTTTCTCTGAGGCTGCCCTGCCAGCCCTCACATCCTTCCCTGCTGTGTCCTTGCCGTGCCCTTGGAGACGAGGAGCCTTTTGCAGCGTGAAGCATGGCAAGGCCAGAGCCAGGCAGCAGCAGCCGCCTTGGGGTCGCTCTCTGGTGCTGCCTCTGCTGCCCATGGGGGTCAGGTCCCTGCAGAGAGCGTGGGATGCCAGAGGCTGTCCAGGTGGCTGCCCACCATTCCCAGGCTGGGAAGAGCAGGCAGCAATGAGTGCCCAGTCCTGCTCTAGCCTTGGATGACTGCAGTTATGTGTGCTATGCTCTTCTTATGCTGCTCCTCAGACAGAGCTTCATCATTTCCCCATCCCCAGCCAGAGCTTTAATGGAAGTTCCTGCAAGGAGCTGGGCTACATCCATCCTACTGACCATGCTTTGCCTTCCCACAGGGACCTGTGCCCTTGTTCTATTACTTCCCTCCCTGGTATTTTTATCTTTTTAACCCTTAACACAAATGCAGTGCCTGTCCTGGGTTTGGATTTGTGTATCAAGTGGGGCCTGGCTGAAACCTATTAATTTTGCCTTTGACTTGCTGTCAGGGTTCAGACAAATCACTTTACCCCCTGTTCATGGTGCCCTGGGCATGAAGAATAGATTAGTCCAGGCCAGGATAAAGACCCTCTCTGTGTTAATAGTGAGAATTAAGCCAACTCTGGGTCCAAACCCAAGCCTTGGACCCCAGCGCTTCCGAGCCTCAGGGAAGCCGGAATCTGAAACTTGGCTCCAAACCTCCAATGTGTGTCTGATTAAAGCTGAAATAATGAAATTGAGGGGCATACCTGCTCATTTCTAATGCTGCTTGTGCCCAGCCCTTGCTGGGCTGGATCCTGGCTGGGTACCTGGGGCTGCCTGCTGGAGCCAGGCATGCTTGTGCCAGGGCCTCTGCGTGGGAGGGGACTCAAACACACTGGTTTTGAGAGAAATTGAGAAGAAATGCAATCTGCACGTGTTTTAGTCCATATAAGGTTCTGTGTAGGATTCTTTTGGGGCTAAAAAGCATCCCAAAAAATGGGACATAAAGAAGCTGACAGACCTAGAAATGTATTTGTCTCTGCCAGTCTCCTCTCATCCTGGTCCTGGAACCTGAGCTGTTGCTGCTCCATGGAGTTCTAGTGTCCAGGGATGGGTTGCTTGTCTTGATGTCCCTGTGAGTCTATGCTCTCTGTCCATCCAGGCAGGGTGCTGCCAGTGGGGCATGGAGGAACACATGCAGCCTTTCAGCCCTCTTTGCCTTTCATGATGCCATGGTATCAGGCAGGAAAGTGCCAGAGAGGCCAGGCCCTGGCAGGCCTTTCTTCAGGGAGCTTTGTCCTTTGTCCCCTGCCCTGGCTTCCTCTGCCATGGCAAGGGATGGAGAATGAGCCAATCCACTGGCATACTCTGTGTCCAGCCATGCTTCTCCCAGTTCTGCTGCCTGTAGCCTCCCCATCACTACTGTTTGAGCACTGCTGGGTGTTCTGGTGCAGACAGGGCTCCTGTGACCCCCAGCTCACCCCAAATTCCCTGGGGCAGCTCCTTGTGCCAGCAGCACTGATGTGTGTGGGTCACTTCCTCCCCAGACTATCCCTGAGGCCAACCAGGAAGGCTTTTGTCAGTGGGAGGGTGAGGTGTCAGGGCTGTGTCCCCCCAGCCACACCAGTGGTACCCACATCGTGCGTCTATCCCTCCTTGACTTCCCTGGGGAGGGACCTGTCTGGCTTTTGGAGATTGGGACTGAGCCTCCTGCTCCATGGGAGAACATGTCAGGGAGGGTGGTGAGGTACTGGGACAGGTTGCTCAGAGAAGTTGTGAATGCCCCCTGGCTGGAAATTTTCAAGACTAAGTTAGATGGGGCTTGGAGCAACCTGGTCTGGGAGAAGATGTCCCTACCCATAGGAAGGGGCTGGAACTGGATGAGCTTTAAGATCCCTTCCAACCCAAACCATTCTAGGATTCTATTATTCTAGGATTCTATTATTCCACATCAGCTTGCCTGCAGTGGGAGAAGGCTGAGGGATGGAGCACAGCCACTGTTACACAGGCAACACCTCCAGGGATGTGGTTTGCAGCATTTCTGGGGATGTACTTTGAAATGGGTCTCTTCCCAGGGCCTGTGTGGCACTTTGTCCCAGTGGAGCTATGCTGGGAAGGGCAGCAGGCTACATTCAAGGCTGCAGGGAAGGTGCAGCAAGTCCACGCCACTGCACGGAGCTCAGCAACGGGCACGGAGGATGAGGCTGCACGGGGGGCAGCTCCCATGGAAGAGAGGCTCTGAGCTGAGCAGGAATGGCAAAGCACAGCATCCCTGGTCCTTGGATGCACTGTGGGATTAGGCAGAGCTGCTGTGGATTTGTTAGCATTTGTAATGAAACAAATTTTCTTGCTCGTGTGGTATCACTGCTGGAGCAGGAGCATTTCCCTGGTCCCTGTGCTGCTTCACTCTGTGATTCCTGAGGAGGGGCTGTTGGATCTGGACACTTAGTGCTTTATTTCAGCTTCTGTTAGGGCTTTGGGGAGAGGAGAGGCAGGAAGAAAGGCTAAAAGGAGAAGTGATGGGAATCTCAGCTGGCTATAGGAGAGATGGAGAAGCAGATTGTAGTGTAGAAGTCTTTGATTGACCACAGTACCATTTTGTGGTTTTTCTCTCTCTCTCTCTCTCTGGATAAAGCTGCAGCGTGACATCCATGCCATTAAACAGGCCATGTTCAAAAGAGAAAATTGCTGCTATTTTCCTCCTTTACTTTACTGCCATAAAAAATTGATCCCACATAGCATCCTTATTTCAAAGACTGCTAAAAAAATACGAAATTCTCATTTTCGTTTCTGACAGCTGCATAAAGCATTTTTTAAACAAAAGGGACATGAAACATGTAAAAAAAACCCTCCTCAGCCCTTCCCATCCCTGAAGTTTTTGGTCCAGAAAGATGCCCTTATTTTGAGAAGTGAGTGGGAAGAGAGCTCAAGTGTGACAGTATGAGAAAGGATTTGGTTTCTCCCTTGAAGCTGGTGATCAAAATTCTGACTTTGCTGGGAGCTGGACAATAGCTGGAGCAGCAAGCCCCCTTGCTTCTCTGGCAGGGATGGGATGGATTTCCTACAGTAGTTGAGTGCTTTTAAGGGATAATGGCAAAGAGCTTGCACTGAGGTGGGAAGGCAGCAAACTGGGGAGCTGAGGTCTGACAGGACACTTGGGATCAACAGGCTGAGCCTGGGTGCTGGGGAGAAAATGGGTGTCCAAGCTGCATCCTCCTGACCATACCAGTGTCTTACATCTGTCCCTACTCATCCTCCATGGATTGGGACCTCCCTTCTGGCTGGCACTGGTGCCCTGGGAAGGGGATGGGTAGGGATGAAAGTGAGGGGAAGGACTGGGAAGTCCAAAAATGGATTTAAATGGGTAGGAGGTCATGGCAGGTTCCTCTGGAGAGAGGAAATGGAGCTAGGTCAGGTAAGGACTGGGTCAGCTTTGAGTCAGTGTTGATGGAGCACGTGAGAAGGATGGAGTGGTGTGGGATGAAGGGGAATGTGGAACTGGTGGAAGGGGACTTCAGAGAGCAGGGTAATGGGAGGTCAGCTCAGCTCAGCTCTCACTGGAGGAGGTAATGATCTTAATAAGAATCATCCCATTTAAACAAGATGCTTTTCTGGAAAGACAATTAAGCAGAGAGAGTGTTGAGAAGCGCTGAGCAGGGCTGCCAGGACCCCAGTGGGCAGCAAGCTGCTGCTCCCTGCTTCCCACCTGCTCTCCAGCTCCTCCACTCTGCTCTCTTCCTGATCGATGCCCAGCCTCCTGCAGCCACTGGGCACAGGTGCAACTGGTGCCTGTCCCAGCAGCAGGGGTGGGTGCCACACTGCAAAGCCAACGAGGATTTCCAGCTGAAAAGTTTTTCCTGCGCTCGTTGTCTGACTTGGCTGGGTGCCCTGCAGATCTGCACTTACTGGAATGATTCCTGGGAAGAAGCGTGGTGGTGCCAACAAGGTATCCCTGATGATGTTAGGTGGGACAAGACTTGATAGAGGAACAGAGAGGGAAGGTGACAACCCAACGAGCTGTTTGAGCTGCTGTAAATGGTGTCACCAAAGCAGTGTCACTGCAGGCCCAGCCTGCTCCCTCCAAGCAAGCAGGGCCATCAGCTATGCCACTAGATCATCCCCATATCTTCTCCCCATGCCCATTGACATCTGTTTGCCTTTTGTGTCCAGCAGTCCTCTGAGTTATGAGGCTCTTTCCTCCACCAGAATCTCAGGGAGATGATAAAGAGGTAGACAAGCTCTCCATAAATAGCTCTGCCATTAAAAACCCTCAGCTCCTGTTTTAATGTTAGCAGGATTAGCTGTCTGCAAAAGCACAGGCTTAAGACCCGGCAGTAGGCTTTGCCCTGGTAATATGTCTCTATTTTCTCAGGCTTGATTTCTCCAGCCAGCGTGGCTCTGAATGCAATAAATTTTGCTCTTTTTTACACCTCAGCTGATGACTTATTTTTTGGAGCCTGTGTCCTTGGCTAGCCAGAGACCCTTCAAAGCTAAATTTTGTGCTTGCTTACTCTGGAACCAATGAGGTCCTTACAGAAAGGACCCATGTGTAGCTATTAGGGTTGAAGGATATCACTGGTGCAGTTCTCCAATCTCCAAATTAATCTTAGTTTTGATTAATGGCCTGGATGCAAAAGGGGATGTGCTAGTCAAATGTACTGGTGTGCCACGTGGGTTATGCAGGTAGAGGAGGGTCAGGCTGTCACCAGTGAGCCCCACAACCTTGAGGAATGGGCAGATGTGAAGAACCTGGCATAGAAGGATGACACAGTGAATGGGTGAGCATGAGTTTCTTCTGCAAATAGGGGATTGACTGACTAAAAGGTCCGAGCTATGGTTGTAGGGTTGTATGGTGACCACAAACTGCTGTGATGTGTTTGTGGAAAAAGCACATGGGATGTAGGGAAGCTCACAGGGAAGCCTGACACAGTGAGACAGGGAGTCAAAATGCCATCCCTTGGGGTTCTGGTGGCCTGTGGTCACCTTGTTGTGCACCTTGCCCTGGGAATCCCAGCAGATTCAGCCATGCCTGCAATGGGGTGGCAGCTTCCAGGGAGGGGAGAAATGGGGCTAGTGAGGTACCTGACACAGCTTTGTCTGGGACATCTGCCTGTGAGCATGAGTCAGAGCCCAAAGGCTGGGGGAGATCCCCCTGTTCTTGTAAGTACAGCAAGGAGGTGAATGTGCAGGGCAACAAAGGTTGTTCAAGTTCATGTACAGCATCAACCCCTGAATAAATGAGAAATTTCCAGTGCATAGCTCCAGGCTGCAGACCTGAAGATTTCCAGCCACTAAAGGAAGCTGATGCCGGAAAATCACCCTATCAGCATGAGCAGAGGCAATCAGCCAACCTGTCTCCAGGCAAGTTGGTTAGCAGTTTCCAAAGGGGTCCCCACGAAGCATGTGCCTGTGGTTGGTGACCCCAGGCCACCTTTCTGGCCACCATGGCTCCAGCCAGTGGAGAGCAGAGCTGTGCCTGCCCCTGCCACATGCCAGCATGGTTGGGGCCCTGTGGTGCACTGCCTGTTTGTTTTGAGTTTGGTTTCTTTTTTTTTTTTTTTTCACTGCAATATAAACCCAGTGGGTCTTTAAGGCCATGCATGTGTAGGGGGATTTGCTGATGGCTCATCTTTCTAGCAGGCTTTTTCAGCTGAATGTCAGTTTATTGCTTTTGCAAATTGTCTTGTGCCTACACAGAACCGGCTGCCTCAGCAGAGGGCTTTGCCAACAGCCTGCTCTATAAAAGGGTTATTAGGATAACAAGAAAGAAAATAGAAACCTTTGCAGAATCATAACAGTATAGTGTAGCCCTCCCCCTCCCCTCTCCCAATTTATTACCCTCAAGTGCTTCTGAGTCGGACTTAAACCATTGTGCTGCTGAATATAAACAGCAAGGTTAAAGAAGCCCAGACAGGAGCAAACTCTCTGGCAATTATCTGGTCAATGGCAGGGCACCGATCTGTAGCTGGGTATAAACATCATCAGGAAAATACGTGCAGTTTGCAAATTAAAAAGCAATTGCATTGTTTTGAGCCAAGCCAGAAGCCTTCTGATGATCAGGGTCTCACCAGTCGAGCTAGCCAGAGCATCCTTCGGGTCTCTGACCTCAGTCCTTCGTCACAGGAGCTGCTGCTGGATATTTCTGTTCCATCTGCAGTGGTTCTGTACCTGTCTGGGGGGTATGTTTTATCAGATGGTTTAGTTTCCAAAAAAAAACCCCACAGATTTCACCAGTAAAAGGGAGGTAGGCAGAATAAGGCAAAAAAAAAAAAAAAGCCAAGGGAGTCTTTTTGTGATACTTTTGAAATTATATTGTGGTTTTCTAGGCTTTCTGGAGAGGGAAGCAATAAATGGAATGTTCTAGTTGACACACTGCAGATTTGGCTTGTTTTGTAGTTTTTCTAACTTTTAGGGTCAACTTCTTTAATAAAAAAGCTTTTTGGTGCTACTCTCCTCTTTGCTTGTTCTGACTGTTGTGCCTTACAGCTCTGTCTGCAAGAGGGGAGTTGTTCTCTCTTGTTTGAAGCCAGCTGGGACAGAGATTAAATGACTTTACGAAGCTCACAGAAAGCCTGAGCAGAGCTTGTGTCTTTGAGCCCTGAAGTAGCAAAAGGCTGGACCTGGCTGACTCTTGCTCTTGCCTCATTTCCTTGGGGTTCAAAAGCCTTTATTGCAAATTCTGAGCTATACAATGAAGTGCTGAGCCTTGGAGAATATTGTGATCTAGCAGGGACTTGCATGAGCACAGGTTGCATGGTTGAACCCAGAGACACGTGGGGCAGTTTGGTGTGTGAACGCAACACCATAAGCAGCTGCCCTCTGAGTTCCAGAAGTTTTGTAGGTGACTGCACATCTTTGTTCATTTAAACCAGGCCTTTTGGTGGAAAGATGATGGAAGTCACCTCCTCAGCTTTTAATTTTCCCCTCACTGCAAGTCAGCCTGAGCTATGTGGAGCAGAAGGGCTCCCATCCTCCCGAAACCAGGACATCATCTTACCTCAGCTTCTGTGGGTTCCTGCTTCTGTTTTTCTCAGCCTCATTGTCTGAATTCTGCTCAGCTCCATCTTTCACTAGCCCCTTTCACTGAGCTTCTTCTTTTCCTTCCCTTCTGCTTTCCCACTTTCTGCCAAGGCCAGGAGAAGCAGTGATGGTCTCCAGGTGGAGGACAGGGACAAAGAGAGGCTTGTGTGCCAGTGGATGGAGGTGACAATGGGACTGAGCCATACATTCCCATAGTAGTGCTTTGTCTCCACTGCTCATGGCCAGTGAAATGAGTTACAAGACACCAGCATTGTCTTGGGTGCTGCTGGGCTGTGGCAGGCAGGGAAGAGATCTCAGTGCCAGCCAGTCTTCAACATCCTTTGCTTGATCACCCTCCAGGTCAGCTCCAGTGGTGGGAGCACTCACTGGGGCATTTCTTCTTGAGATAACAGGTAACCTAGCAGCTGGTACATGGGTGGTGTTGGTGGGAAGAAGCCAGCTTGGTCCCCAGGGCTGAGCTGCCAGGAGCTCCCAGGGCTCCTGGCTCCAATCATCTGCTATAGCAGCCTGGTCCATGCATATGGTGACAGCCCCTTGGATGTATGGCTGAATCACCACGTGGGGCTGATGCCAGCACCCTCCTGAGTGAGCTCAGCCACAAGAGGAGCTCCAGGGAGGTGTCTTGTTGGGGGACCAAAGCTTCCAGAGGAGACACCTGCCTGGGCACATTTCTTGATGCAATTTCTGCTGAGCATTCCTACCTTTTTATGATTGTTACTTCAAAATGGAGAAAAGGACCTGGTGTCTTTGGATTGTGTGTGTGCAGAGGATTTTTCTTTAACCATCAGGTCACTCTAGTTAGGCTGGGGAGAACAGTTCAGGAGCTGCGTTGCTTTGGGTGCTTCTGCCAGGAGTGAGCCGCCCTATTCCCACATCCCTATTCCCACATCCCTGTTCCCAGGAAAGACCTGCTTGGCTCTGCCTCAGCCCCTGTCACCTACACCATGCTCCCCAGGCAGGCCCAGGAGCTGCATGATCATGGGTGGTTACACCAGGCAGGATAAGCAGCTTGGCTCTGCTTAAGCTGGGAATCAATAGGGGATTAATTTGAATTAAACACGCGCTGCAAAGGGAGGGTTTGCCCTTGGTTCACCAGCAAGGTGGTGTGGCCACAGATGGGCCACAGGGGCCACTGACAAACACTTTGTACACATCACTCCTCAGCACTCAGCCTCCAGTGACCACCAGGAGCTGGTGAGAGAAGTGCTGGTGTCTTGGGAGAGTGCTGGGGAGCTGGGGGTAGTGCCAGCACTGGGCTCTCTGTGTTCCAGGAGCACAGGGAGACATTCTCCTTCATATGCCTCCATGGAGAGCTCCCATGGGTGCTCTGCCTCCAGCAGTGCTTTGTGTTTGTGGGGCTTTAAAGGTGATTCCTATCATCTGCTTTGTCTTTTGAAGCTACAAGTCAAATGTATTCTGCTGACACCAGCGTGCTTCCATGGCAATGGAATGGGCTCCTTTTGTGCCATGGGAGATGCCTCCACCAAGCTTGGTGCAGGTGTGCCTGCATCAGTGGGGTCACTGTGCCAGCACCTGGTGGGACTTGAAGCTGTATCCTCCTCCTCTGGGATGAGTTTGAAAAGGGGCTTTCTTACATTCCCTTCCCTTTGCTGAAATTGTCCTTCAGAGCCTGTAAAAATGAAAAATGGAGCTGAGAGAGGCCATTGCTGGTTCATCTTCCTGCAAAGGCACCCAGCAGGAGAGGTGATGGTCACAGCAGGTTGCCAGGATCCCCTGCAGCCTGCCCAGAGGTAGCCAACCAGACGTGGAGAGCTGCTTAGGGTTTGGTATACCAGCCAGGATTGTTATCAGCACAGCAAAAGTCATGCAGGTGACCTTGGCAGGGACACAGCCTGCCTGACCCCTGGACTGGCACCACTGTTCCCACCTGTGAGACTTGGTCCCTGGGAAGCAGCCTTAAAGAAAGGCTCTGATCCTTGCAGGGTGTCACATTCCACAGGGGCAGTGTCCCAAAGCTGTCCCAGCTCAACAGAGAACTGGGAAGCAGCAGCAGGGTATGTTCAGAGCTCAGGAGAGAGACAAGGACAGAGGTGCTGGGGCATTTTGTACAGACCAGCCATTGGTGTACATGAGTCAATAAGAGATTCAGGAAAGACTCATTTGTATGGGTATTGTATCCAAAACTATAGTGCATTTGGAAGGAAATGAGACTCTGATGGTTTTTTTTGTTTCCTGTGTTTTAGGCTGATTCTGCATGTGCAGAGCAATGCCTGGAACCAGCCAGGTGCTGCTCCCTGCTCCTGTTTCACTTTGGTTTGCCCACCAGGGCTCACTAGGACAGGGAATAAAAATGTTACTCACTTTTCTCTGAAAAAAAATCTTGACTTTTTTCTCATAGCTCTAGTACCTTTCCCTTGGGTTTTGTTGGATGCCTTGGTATTATAATTCTCCTCTCCCCGTGCTTCCTCCCTTTGTGTATATTATTTCTTCTCATTGTTATTTTTGTACCTTCTCTCTCCAGCAGCCATTCCTGATGGTGTTTGGGTTCAGGGAGTGTCCTCCATCCCATATCCATGACACCCTTGAAAGTGTCCCAGCCCACAAGATTGTTTTGGAACAAGAGGGTGCATGGGCAGTATCTTCCATGTTTGATGTTAAGTGGCAAGTGGGTCACCTTCAATAAAATGTGACACACATTTGAAAAATGCAAAACTGAAAGGGAAACCCAACAAGACCAATGTTGGGGTTTGAGTTCAGTTTTTCAAAGGCACAAGCTCATTCTGCTTGCCTAGGTCTGGCACTGGCTCGAGCCACAGACCTACCACAGAGAAACCACACACGTGTGAGCTCTCCCCCTCCCATGGCTTTGTACATACATTGTCTCCTGGGGAAATGTTCCATTTTAGGAAGCAACTGGAAATGTTTCTAACAAATTATATAAAAATCAATAGACTCCCTGCTGAAGGGTCTGCCTCCTGCAGTGGTGAGGCGGGAGAAGGCATCTCAGTGCTCTGCTCATGCATCTCTCGCCTCTGCACGATCCTTGCTGACAACAGGTTACCCTGAGAGAAATGATAACACCCTCATGTTCCAGTTTATAAGGTAGCAATCAGATCAGGTTAGGTTTATGATCCACCTAGCTTATTACTATCTCCATTAGTAGCTGCTAGCAGATGTTGGGAGAGAAGGATTATTACTCTCGCAATGCATACTTAGCTGGCAGATTATTGAAATTTCTTTCTAATCCTAAGCAGTTAGTTGGAAGGTATAAATCCTTGAGTGATAGCACTTATATTCCTCTGTACTTTGATCTTGGCTAGCATAACCGATGATACTCTGATTAATCTGATTCCTGTTCCCTAAAAAGGTATCATGTCCCTGGTATCTCGAGGCACTGAGTTCCACAGAGAACTGTGCTTCTCATCGTTAGATCTGGACTTTGAAATACTCAAGCTCAGAGGTACCTTCTCTCTTACGTGGGGATTTGTACTCCTATATCCTTTGAAATTTGTTTCTTCCTTTAAGTGGATCAAATCAAATGTTTCCAGTTTGCCGCAGCACAAGTTCCTCCTGTGCTCCCAGAAGCCATGGGCTCTTCCCTACTCCACATCTTACCTTGTCCCCCTGCTGGGCACAGCAGAACCATGGGTGGTGTCACAGGTGAGGGACATACTGATTCATAGGTCTGCTGTTAATAAGTTTTATTTTCCACTCTTATCTGAGCATAAACGAGATCTCTGGACCAGACCATCACTTGCACTGAGATGTTTGTGCCTCCCTCTCTCCCTCAGATGGCTGGGGTTAATTTGGAGCTGCATCAGTGTGCATGGCAGGTCCTAATTGTTGTTCTCCAGCGGTACTTCAGATATGCTTGTCCTGAATTTTCTCTGTCTACATGCTGTTGAATTCCCCTGAATGAGCTGGCTCCTTCCAAAGCTACTTTCACACATACCCAGTCCCACCTGATGCTTTCCCTCCCTGCCTTCTTCTCAATACATATGTATTCCCCACTTAGGATGCTCTATTATTCTCTTCTACAGAATTTTGATCCCTATGCATTGGAGACATCCTGCTTTTCCTTCTGCTCTGTCCCATCCTCCTTGTTTCTTGTTCTCAGGACTGAGAAGAGTCAGCTGAGATCTGTTGCACAGAAGAGTCTGCTTGACCTTTGTTTGCTTTTTAGAAGGTGAAGTAGCCATTGCAGCTGAGCAGGGCTTTATAAATCCATGAGCTCCTTCAAAGGAACTGAACAAATGCACCTTTTAAGGTCCTGGGAAGAAAAGCTTTACCACGGGTTTTCTCAAGTCCAGTATCCACCCTTCCCTGCACTCAGACTTTTTTCCTCCTTTCCTCTCACCTGAACAGCAAAAAATTAGGACATGATGGGAAAGGTTGAAATGGATGGCAGTGGTTCTCTAGAGTGCAGGCTTAGCATGTCTCAGCCCTGCTGGAGTGTTTGAAGGGAAGACAAACACTGATCTCATAGCACCTTGTGCAAACACAGAGGTGTAACCCTGGCTCCCTCCTCAGCACCGGCTGGGCCCCGGCTGGCGCTGGCTTGGGGTCTGGTGCCTGGCATCACACATCCAGGGAGAGACAAAAGAATGGCAACAAGACCAAAAAGAGGATTAGAAAGCAAGGGCCTGTTTGCAGATAATACAAGCAGAGGTTGTTTTTTTCTGGAGAAAATGAATGTAAAACCTGGTAACAACCTTCAAATACATAAAAGCCTGCAGATGCTGGGCAGGAGACAGTGATGAATCCTTTCTCCTTCCCTACACCTGCATAATTTTTAAATCCCTTGGTATCTTCCCTTGTGATCATCCCCTTTGCTGGAGATTCCATCAGCCCCTGCATAGTGTGAGCCAGGGGAGCAGGTTTACCCCTGCCCCACACTGTTCTCCAGCGCCCTGGAGCCACCGGCTGCAGGAGCTGTGTGGTGCAGAGAGACTCAGCTCAGAGATACCAAAGGTTTAGCAACCCTGACTCAAACACCAGATCGAATTGTATTTATCCTGTATCTCATGATTTTGAAGGTCATCTCCCAGCCAGATCAGAGGAGTGTGAAGGGTGTATGGATTGTGCTGCTGGGGGAAACTCGTGCTTGCTGTGGTCACACTGACAGCAGCCCCATAGCAGTGCAGTTCAGTGGTACTTGCCTTGCTCTGAGTTTCAATGCTGGTACTGTGCTGCTTGCACCCAAGTGCTGCCCTCTAAGCCAAGGATGTCTCCAAGGCTCCTCTCTAGGGCCCACCAGGGTCACAACAGCAACTGCTGCAATGTGCTTCAACCCTAGAATGGGACATGCATGTGTCCTAATGGACAGTGTTGAATCAGCACTTCCAGACTTCTTACTCTGCTGTAAAATCTTGTAAAGCTGGTGATACCTTGAGCTAGAGATTTCTTCTGGTTCCAGCATTTTGGGTGTTTGTGCTCTGAATGACAAATAACTGAGTCTTCCCTGCAGCTGGTTCAGCAGGGACAGCAATAGGATGCAGTACCTGGAATGGTCAGGTAAGATCTGAATACTTTCCTTCTGCTTTGCCACTGCCCAGCTCAGCCTTCAGCAGGGACACATCTCTGCAACACTTATTTATATATTTTCCCTCCCCTCACTCCTCAGAGAAATCAATTCCATTCCCCAAACAATGGCGAAGGCCTTGAGGAGATATTGATCTGTGGCAGAGCCAGAGACAGGAGCATTTGTGACACAGAGATGTTCTTTTGTAAGTAAAAGATAATTACCAGATCATGGGGACACTTGCTGAATAGGATGACATTAAATAGGCATCAGGGTGAAGGGCACCAGGGCCTTGGAATAAAGCATGGGAATAGTGCTGTCCTCCCTGTCAGCTCCAGCTCCTCCTCCCTGCTTCCCCCTGTCATTTCTCCTGTTCCCCACCCCAGCCCCTCCTTTTGTCCCCACACTCCTTCCACTTTCATGTCTGTCCTTTTTCCTTGGTTCCTGATTGTCCTGTCTCATCCAAGTAAATACCCTATAACACTGCCCCAAATGCAGCCCCTCCTTGCTGGCTGGGACTCCCAGCTGCAGCAGGGATGGCCTCAGAGCAAGCAGGTTCCTGTCCTCCAAACCAGGGCAGCAGAAGGGCCTGTTTTCCTTGCCTTGCTTTTTACTGGTACTTCCAAACCCTGGTTTATTTATTTCAGACCTCTTGAGCAGTACTGAGTCTTTAGTAATGAGCTCCATGGTGATTTTAGTAGTTTTGAGGTAAGATATCTTGTATGGGGCATGGAATGTCCCCTGATTTGAAGTTTTAGCGAACAGGACAGGGATAGGCGTGATTGCTGCAGGACCTGGAGCCCAAGTTTGTACTGGCTCAGGTGCTGCTGGTGGTCTCTCAGCATGTTGGCAGTAGCACGTGTGCTCAGACACCTCGATTGCTGCTGGGTGTGGGGACCATGCCATAGCTGTGTGGGTGAGGGTAACATCGGGGCTGGGTGTACTGGGAGGGTCAGTAGCTCTTAGAGCAAGAGCAGAGCTGCAAAAGGGATGCTCTGGAGCCTTGCTCTTATCTGTGCTCCTCCTGGACCTTATGGGAGGCTTTCCCTGCTGGAGTAATGTCTGACACTGATGATTGATGGTCCAGCTTGGCTCATGGAAGAGCCACAGTGGATCTGTTGCCTGGGCTCTCCAAGGCATCCCCGTCAGCTACCAGCTCCAGGGTTCACAGTCCCAAAGCCACAAGGGCCTTGACACAAGGTGCATTCCAGATATCCCATTGCCAGGCAGCTTTTTTGCCTTAACTCAATGCTGTGGGCACTTGAAGCCACATGGGGATGTTGGGTCACAGGGCTGGATGATGATGTGATTCACTGATGACTGGGAGAGCTGCTGCCAACTGCATCTCAGGAATTGGCACGGCTCAATGTATGAAAAAACAACCCACAACTCAAAATACTACATTGTAAAATATCTGGTTTTATTTACACTTACACTGGTTGTATTGGCTTAGTTCCTTGCAGTTACACACCAAATTGTTTATGCAGCATTTTTCAAGATTAATGTAAAAGGAACAACCATCAGGTCATGGGCTCTGCAAGTCCAGGAGGAAGGAGAGAGGGTCCCATCCCTGTGGGGGACACTGGGAACTGTGTGTCCCATCAGCCATCACTGGCACACTGTGTCTCATCCAGATGGTTCATAAAGTCTGGCACTACAGCCTGAATGCCAGCTAGGTCTGTGCTCTTGCACTCCTAAAAAACCCAGAGAGGTGCAGTCACTACCTGAATAACTGTGTGGACAAGTGAGCCTGGATGCCCTGGTTCTGGAGGTTTCTTTTTATTCCAGCACATTTCCAAACCCCTCTCTCAGGCATTTTGGTTCCCCCAACACATCCTGCCTGTTATCAGCATGGAGTTGAAGATAACTGAGTGCATTCCCTTGCTCCAAGGGTGAAAGGGCTCAGGTGTGAGCTGGTAACAGCTACAGCTACCTCCAGCCCTCCCCTTCAGCAGGCACGGAGCTGGCACCTCTGGCTGGCTCTGCTGCTGTTGTTGCTGCCTGGTTCCCGCTGCTCCCCTGCAGCACCTTTGGGTTTTGCACCTCTGGATCCTGTCAGTGAGGTGCAGGGCTGAGCAGGGTGCTGGAGCACCATCTGTGATTTCCATGCCTCTGTCAGCTGGTGACCCCTGGAGCAGCCCCATGTCTGGGAGTTACCAAATGTCTCAGAGTCATTCCCTGCCATCACCAGGCGAGAGCCGGCTTCGCAGCCTGACCAGCAATGTGCAAAGACGCCAGAGTAGGGCAACTTGAGCCTTTAAAACCAAAAATACTAATAATAACACTAAAAAGCCCATTTTGAATAAAAAGACCAACATTATTATTGAATAAAAGACCAACAAATTTTTTTTAAAAACCTTCTTTTAAATATTGTTGCTGCGTTTCCCGCTGTTCAAATCTTCTGTATTTAGTTATCGTAACAACAAAGTGCTGCATCTGATTTGAGCAGCGGGGAGGCAGCACCATTATTCAGGAGGATTTTAAGCAGTTGGGTTTTCTTCCTCGCAGTGGTGCTCTCTCACCTGTTAGAAGTCCCTTTGTTACCGTGACACCCCTGGCCGTGGTGGCAGAGGTGGCACCGCGCTTTGGCGGAGAGCCTTGCCAGCGCTCAGCAACGCGGCCGTGCCAGGCGGGTGCGGGGAGCCGGGCAGCGCAGGAGGCTGCCAAAGGCAGGGCAGGGCAGCTGCGAGCTTCCCCGGCGAGCTCTCACACTGCAGAGTCCATGGGCAGAAGGAAATAGAGCGAGTGAGACCCCGGCTGCTGCTGGTGCTGCCGCTGCAGGGAGCGCAGGGCGGCCGAGGGAGCTCCTCTTGGCTGAGCCGACCCTGGGAGCAGGAGGAGGTGGGGATGCTGCTGCTGCTGCTGCTGCTGCTGCTGCTGCTGCTGCTGCCGGGGTCTGCCGGGGCAGGAGGGTGTTAGTGCTGTGTCAGCAGTGTGGCTGGACTGTAGAATCTATTAGGTTGGAGAAGGACTCTAAGATCAGACTCCAAACTCCAAGCTGACTGCTGCCATGTTAACCATTGCACCATGTCCCCAGGTGCCACATCTACTATCTGCTAAATTCCTCCAGACATGGTAACCCAGCCACTTCCTGGGCAGCCTGTTTCAGTGCTTATCAACCCTCTCAGAGCAGAAGTTTTTCCTAATATCCAGTCTAAACCTGTCCTGACACAACTTGAGGCCATTTCCTCTTGTCCTTTTGCTTGTTCCTTGGGCAAGAAGACCAACAGCCACCTGTCTAGAACTTTCAGGTAGTTGTAGAGAGTGAGAAGGTGCCCCCTGAGCCTCCTTTTTTTCAGGCTGAGCTCCTCAGCTCCGTCAGCCACTCCTCATAGGACCTGTGCACCAGACCCTTCCCCAGATCCATTGCCATTCTCTGAACATGATCCAGCCCCTCAGTGTCTTTTTTGTCATCAGGGTCCCAAAACTGAACCCAGGATTCCAGGTGTGGCCTCACCAGTGCCCAGTACAGGGGAACAGACACTGCCCTGGTCCTGCTGACCACTCTATTGCTGATCCAAGCCAGTTGCCATTGGTCTTCTTGCCCACCTGGGCTCATGTTCAGGTACTGTCAACCAGCACCCCCAGGTCCTTTTCCACTGGGCAGCTTCCCAGCCACTGCCTGACCCAGCTGCAGAGCAGCCAAGGCAGCATAGACAGGCTGAGCATCCTGGAGGTGAGATCCCCATGCTGCCTGCTTGACCTGGATGAATGACCTTACAAAAGGGACATGGAATTCTGCAGCTTGCTCCTGTCTTGGAGAGCAAAAGGTTCTCGTTGCAGGTGGCAGTGGGGTGCAGCCAAGTAACGTGGGATGGAGCCCTGCAGCAGCGTGTCAAGGGCAGCTTAGTCGAGGCATCAGTGATTCATGTAGGTGAGATGATTGCTGAAAACTTGGTTTTGTCACCCCAGATTGGTGAGGATGGAGTGGAAGGTGGAGACACCTGGTGTGGGAGACTGCAGTACAGGCTGGGGAGGCTGAAGAAGCAGAAGCAGGCTGAGGACAAGGACAAGGCAGATTTGCTTCCTATCAAAAAATTCTATTTTGGTACCATCTCCCCAAGGTGGGGAGGGTTGGCAGAGATGTGCAAAAGCATGCAAAGGCTCAGAAACATCTTGAATGGCCTTGATCAGCCAGGTCGAGACAAGCTGCTGCTGTGCAGCCTCTGGGGACCACAGGGGCTGAGCTGCTGGGAAGGACACACATTGTGCCTGTGTCCATGGGACAGCCAGTGTGGGCAGAGCCCTCTGAGGAGGTGGCAGGAGTGGTACAAGGTCAGCAGGTGGCTGGCAGTGACCTGGCCCCTCACCCATCACATTTCAGGTGCTGGGCCTGAAAGCAAAGCAAAGGAAAGCTTTGCAAACAGGAGTGACCACAGTGTCCCCGGGCTCCTGGCCACCGCGGCGTGTTCCCCAGAGGTTACCTCCAACCAGAGGCACATTGTGGGTAATGAGATGCAAATTGATAGCAAGACAATAAGACTGTCTTGTGAGCCCTTCGACAGGGGCCAGTGTTTAAAAGTCAGCCTGATTGCCTCGCTGGCAATTTGCATAGCATTAACCAGAGAGATTTTCTTTTTAAACTTGAACTTTTTTTTTCCTAGAGGTCACCTCAAAGTAATTACAGCTCTGGCAGTCGCTTCATGAAAGAGAGCTCAGTGGTTGTGGCTGGAGTGTGAGGAGGAGATTTACCCAGAGTAGGGAGTGGAGACATCTGTTTATGTCTGAATTGGGGTGGGTTTTAATGTGTGCACTGAGATAATTCAATAAGAGAGTCCCACTGGGTGCTGAGCACTTCATCTGCTACGGGAGACACCTGGGCTTGAGTCCCAGCACATGAAAGGGATCAGTGCCCTCTGTTGTTATCTCCAGTGCAGGTACAACCTCCTCCTGAGCCTCACCTGCTTTGCTGGGCTGGAAGGGGATAGGGTAACTCCATTGCCCACTTGGGATGCTGTGGTGAAGAATGTTTGGTAGAGCCAAGCCCTGGGATGTTTGCACCTTCTCCTTCTCCACAGTTTAGTTCAAGTGAGGATTTCAAGCTTTTTTCTTTGAAGTCATGGGAAAAGTGACTGGAGACCTCACCCAAGGAGTTCTACAGGAGAGTGATGTCAGCCTGCTGGGGGCACTGTGGCTGCTCTGCTCTGACCTGGGCCATTTACTTTGACAGTTGAATTTTTGGATTGAAAGTGGGCAGGTGTCCCTTTGTCTTGCAATTGGACAAGATGATTACCTCAGGTTACTTCCACCTGAACAGTTCTGTTCTGTTCTACTCTACTTTGCTGTACTCTGTTTTTTAGCTGATTGATTGCTTAGTGCAGATCTTTGTAAGCCATTTGGTTTGACCAAGGTGAGGAGCAGTGCTTTCCCTGGCAGCTCTGTCAGCACCCCTGAGGAGCAGCCTGGAGGGAGATGGGGCTGCCCTCTGCTCCTCAGCAAAGTGTCTGCCCAGGCATGAGCTCTGCAGAGGTTCAGCTACGCTGCTGCAAGTACAGAGCCAGGCAGTGCTCCTACAGCGCCTGTTGTTACCAAAGCTGCCTTCAGGACACAAAGCCTCGTGCTCCATGCCCAGTGATCCCAGGTGGGCGTGGGATGGTCACTCCAGGTGGTGTCTGTTGGGCTCCTCTGCCGGCTGTGCCGCGGCACGAGCGGTCCCTGCAAGGCAGCACATCCCTGCCGTGGGAGGCAGTGAGTCTGGGTGGTGATGGGTTTGAAGAGCCAGCTGGACAATTTTATCACCATTAATATCATTTGTAGTTATGCAGACCACGGCTATGATACAAATAATTAAATCTCATGCTTCACAGCATCAGCTGATGGCTTGCTGCAGTCAGGAGTGAATATCCTATGCAGAGCGCACGCGAGTGATTAACTCTGTTTAGAGGGATTGGTTTAGATCTCCTTCCTCTGGCTTGCTCCTCAGTTTCCTCCCTCCTGGCTGCAGCTCAGCACCAAGATATCCCTTTCTCCTCCTTCACAAAAGTCCTGCTGTTGTAGGATGCTGGAGATGCTCAGAGATGCCATTCCTGCTCCTGCTCCAGGTAAATCTTCCTGCTGGGGCATCCCAGAGCCTTCAGATCATGTGCTCATTTTCCTCCACCTTCTGGCAGTCCTTAGATGCTGAATCCTTGGGATCATTCTCCCGGGGCTGCCACAAAGCACCATCTCCTGCCAAGCCAGTGTGTGGCCATGACCTCATCTCGCAAAGTTCTTCCTCCTCCTCGTCGTCGTCGTCATCACTTGGAGAGGTTCAGTTCTCCAGTCTGAAGCCAGCTGGATACACACACATAATTTCCTTTCTCCGTGGCATCATTTTACCCAGTCTTTTAGCAGATTATTAAAGATGTTTGGCCTGAGAGCAGAGCTCACAACACTCCTCTGGGTTTGTCAGCAGCTCTGGCACCCTTGATGTCTTCTGCATTCCCTGAGCAGTCCCTTTTTGGGACAATATCCTGGCCAAGCCTGGAAGGACAAAGATCAGGATGATGGCACCAGGTTAATGACCAACACTGCCTTAGCAGGTCACTGTGGCACTGTTCCTTCTTAGCTGGGAACAACAGAGCTGTTCCTGTGACTCTGTGCCTCGTCAAGGGAATCAGGGTGGGAAAACTGAGCAGAGAATATTTTTATAATTTTCCTTCTAAGTTTTTTTTCCTCTTTCCCTCTTTTTTTCCATTCCTAAAGATTGAGTATAATCAGAGCTAATCAGAAAATTATGAGCTGTCTGATTGCTGATTAGATTCCTAATGTTAATATAGTCAAGAAGCCTCTCTTAGTGTTGTATTTTAAGGGAAGTGTAAAAATAACATCTTAGAAGGAGCAAACCAGAGCTTCTGGAGCAGCAGGAAACCCAGCACTGGCAAAGGAGAGCAGGGTTTCACCGCTGGCAAGAATTCAGGCCAGCAGAGAGGGAAGGGACAGAACCTATCCAAACTGTATCCTGATGTGAGGGGGCTGCAGAGCCTGGGAGGAAGAGCATAAAGCCAGCTCTTCCCACAGGTTAGTCCTTGAGCACACCCAAACTTGGGAATTTTGCTGCTGTGCTCTGGAAGAAGGCATGGAGCTTGCTTACTCATTTCCCTTCCCAACAAAGAGAATTTTCATAGATACTTTAGTTCATGTGTCTCCCAGCATCATGCTGCTGCAGGCAAGGAGCAGCCTCAGGTGATGGGGAAAGGGAGTCTGGGATGTGCCTAACACCTCTGAGTGGGACCTGCAAAGACTTGCTGATAGTGGTGGAGCACTCCTTGCCCAAAAGGCAGGGGTGAGTCACCCTCTTGGGTGCTGATGAGCGCAGAAAGGATGCTCCTGATCCTGGTGGGAGTTGAGGGAAATCCTTGTGCTTGTCTGAGCCATTGCAAAAATCTTCTGAGCTTTCCAGAGGCAGATTTAGAGGGTGAGGCACTACGTGGTGATGGCCTGGGACTGAGATTTTGCCCTTTTTCCATATTAAAGCACTGAGGATGAATCCATGAGGCTGATGCCTCGAGCAGTGCAGTGGAGCTGCCAGCCCCTTCCGCCACTTTCCTCCAGTCCCACCAGCAGCAGCTCAGCACTAACTCTGGGGCTGAATGCAGGTATTATGTTCTGGCACACCAATGTTCCTGTTAATAAGCTCCTCACCATTCACAGGGTGTTTTACTTTGATTCATCCCGACGGCAGTGCTGGATAATGGACTATATACTGTAATTGTCCCCCATTGTCACCACTTAATAACTTAGTATGATGTTATCACAGCTATTCCCAGGGTTTTTTTGCAAACTTTGATGAATAATATTTTGTTCTTAGTGAATAAAAAAAATTGAGGGAATGGTGAAAAGAGGTAGAAGTTGGACAGAAGTCTGCTCTAATTGCAGAGTGGGCTTAATAATAGAAATGTCCATAGCGGCGTCCAGGCTGCTGTTGTTTCTGAGTCTCTGGGAACATCCACTGAGCCAGCCAGGATGGAGCTGTTATTAAATACCATTTATTTTTAAAAACATCTTGATCAGCAGGAATTGGCTCTGTGCTTGGGGGATTTATTTTGCTTTGCTTCCTCTTGACAAATCTGAGCTCAGATGCAGCAGATGGGATCCATGTTTGTTTCCACAGATAGGGATAAGGGATGTGATATCCATGGGGTGATGCTCATGGGATGGGTGCAGGAGCCATGAAATGATGGACCAGAGAGCACAAATGCTGGTATTCTGCTGTGCATGGCTTGGGCATGGCAACAGCCTCAACACCTGTCAAGATGTTTGGAGAGAACTCTGGGCTCAAGGCTGAGCAGCTGCAGGTAGAAGAGAGCTGTGTTGGAGGCTGGGCAATCATTTTCTCCCCATTTGAGCCCACTGGCTGCCTCTCCAAGTTAGATGTGCAACATCCCACCAAATATCTGTGACTCTCAAGCATTTATCAGCATCTCTGAATGCTTATGGTACCTGATTCCATGTCTAGCAGGGGAAGAAAAAGTCTAGAAGAGATCAAACCCTGAATATAATGAAAAGAAAGGTGGGGAGGTAGATGCCTGGGCTGGTGTGCCCTGGGTGGGAGGCAGGGGAGGGCTCCTTGGCATCAGGTAGGGGCCTAAATGAGTTTTTCCCTGTAACACATGTCCTGACCTTTTTTTAAAAATGAAATCTATTTTATTAATTTTTTCTTTTTATCAAATCCGTCTATGAAACATTAAAGATATGACTGTGGAAAAGGTCAAGAAACGTGTAGTTGTTGAAAACTTGTTCTGCTTGATGGCTTTTCCCTTAGGAAAGCTCTTCCATGATTTCTCCGCCCCCCATCTCGGTCTTTAAAACAGAAAGTGTCAAGTTGCCTTGAATTTTGGGTTTAACAGAAACAGCAAAACGTGTTCCTGGAGCAGGACAGAGGGAAGGGCACTGCAGGCTCCCTTGGGGAGCGTTGCCCCCAGAGAAGCCCAGCGTTGTCACAGGGAAAACCTGAGCTGGGAAAGATTTGTCCCCACAAACACAGACCCCAAAGGAGGGTTGTAGGGTCTCCATCTGTGCCAGAGCCATGTGCCTCAGGGAAGGGAGAGGCTTCTCAGGGGGCTGGTCTGCAGTGAGGACATAGTCAGAATTAATAAAGACAAAGCCTAAGAAATGTGTGTAGTGGCTAGTTGTCCTAGTTTCAGGACATGTGCTTTGGGTCCTTCTCCTTGGCTTGGGTTTCTGTTTATTCCCCATGGGAATGGAAGGCAGTCACGCTTGCTGCAGGATGGGAAGAAAAGCTGAGCTCTCCTTACAGGGGCTTTATTAGCACCAACATCACATCTGCCAGGTGTGCAGGAGCCAGATTTGCAGTAGGCAATGAGAGCTGGTCTCCTTGCACAAGCAAAGAGAAGGAACAAAAGAAAGAAATTAATATAACAGAGTCAGAAGAGAACCTGTATTGAAGTTCTTCAGGCAAATTATGTTACTTGTAACATAATATCAGAAGTCTGTGTAAACCAGAAAATAGGGAGATAGGGGGTGAAGTAGATCAGATACATTTCCCAGGGGCTGGGCTCAGTGTTGAATACATCAGACCCCCTTGCATCCATGGTGGTTGTTCTCTTCTGTTTGGTTCCTTCTTTCAATGTAACTGAGGAAGCTGGGCTATAGATGGGGCTTGCTAGGCTGTAAAAATGAAGAGTTGAAATTTTAGGCTCTGGACAAGAGAGAATAGGTGAATGGAGGACAAAAGCAAAGCAGCAACCATCCTGCTCCATCAGCATAGCCTGGATTTGTCCAGTTGTCCATAAGCATCGATATAGGAATGGGGACTGAAGAGAACTACTGTGTGAGGATTTGGGGCTTTGAATAAGAAGGCACAGGAGTGGGAAAGCACATTGGGACATTGGCAAAGAGCAGTGAGGTCTGAAGAGCTGGAGCTTCAAGCTCTGCCAAAGAGCAGGAGGCCAAAGGGCCAGGAGAGGGGGAGTGAGCACCTTGATCTCAAAGAAGGGTGTCCCAACGGGATGAGAATGGGTCCTGGCAGCCTGGAGTCTGCCTCTTGCCCATGGAAATGCCAGGGGGAGGTGGATGAGTGTTGAGGTCATGGTGAGCTGTTATATTGGGAACAGACATTTGATGGCCTCCTCCCTTCCACCTCCCTGAAACTTCCCCACCTTACCTGGAGCCTGTGGGGCTACTTTGCTATTTTTCTGAAAGTTTGAGCAAAGCTGGTTCCAGCTATTGTCCTTGTTTTTAGAGCAAAATACCACTGAAACTTCCTTTCTATGACTTTTTGCACTGCAGTTGGTTTTTTTCTGGTGTTTAAAACTGGCAGTGTCAACTGCTCTGCTCGTGTTCCTGTCACAGTGGTAATGGAGGCCTGAGTAACTGCTCAGAGCATCCCACCCCTCTCAGGCTGCAGGAGGGTGGCTGATGGCACTAGAGAACATCAGAAAGATGTCACATGTGTCCCTGGAGGGTTTCAAGGGGGGAAGTTTTGTGGGTTTCTCTCAGGGTTTGCCAGGGTTGTGGGGTGATATTTTGGGGCACTCTTGTGGGAATTTGTGCAAAATGCCTTAGCATAAAAACCCAACAGCAGACGAGCTCAGGCTGCACCGGGATGTGCCACATGGAAATTCCCGCGCGGCAGCCGATAATAAACGAGGCGCTTTCTAGAGCTCGCACATCACAGCGCAGCAAGAGGTGATGCCTTAAAATAAATCGATTGTAAGTGGTTTCCAGTACAAACTTTCAACAGCCTGTGCTTGAATGAAAGGCAGAGAGCTAAAGGGGAGGATTTCAAAGGCACAAAAGGCTTCGTGCCCATGAAGCAGGGAGGCAGGGGCCTGCCAGGATGCAGGCTGCCTTTTGGGTTTTCAGGGATGCCCTCCTGCAACTCACAGCATATTCTGTGGTGTTGGCACCATGTGGGGAACCACGGGGAAAGGAGAGCCACTCCTTGAACTTCTTCTCATCTTCATGTGGAACTTATTTGTCCAAAATACACAAGGATAATGATAAGGAAGGATTTGTGGTTTTTTCTTTGAAGACTCTGTCTGTTAAGACTTTGCCAGGCAAATTCTTCCTTCTCCTGCCCAAGTGAAAAGCTGTATCACATCCTTTTTCTCCCCTTTATTTTTAAAAAACCGTGTTCCTCCAAGCTGTAAGTAAAATTGATTTTTAAGTGCAACTATCTCTTATAATTGCTGCTGAAATGCCTTGTGGTTATTGTAATGGATTTTGAACTGTGACAAGTCCTTCTCGATGATCATAGCAGGAGGTCCACAGGATATTTGAGTGTGGTTTAGGGAGCACTGTTTGTTTGAATGTTTGGAGTATATTTGCGAAGACATGGCATTGGAGCAGTGGGCAGAGATGGTGACTAACGTGCTGACCCTTCCAAAAGTGCAGAAACTGAGCTTGCCCTGAGACCTCATGCCAGAACAGACCATCTCCAAAAATCCTTTGTGGGAGCCATGTCCCTCCAGTCACTGACCCCATGGGAGACACAGCACACTGGCATGGGGGAAAAGGAGATGGAAGGAGCCCAGGGCAGCACCACCTCCTCCTCCACAGCTTGGTGAATTACCTGCTGTCACATTTCCCAGCTCTGACCTTCCAGCAAATGCATCTTGACCTGAATTATTTCTGGTCATCTGAAACCTTGTTGTGCAGCAAGCTGCTGCTTGTCACCCAGCAGGGAAGTCCCCAAGCCCTTCCAGTCATGGTAGAGCTCTGGCAGACGCACTGCACTGTGCCAGGACACTGTGTTTGTGCCCAGTAGCTCACCCACCCTGTCCCTGCTGCTGCCCCCCAGCATATGCCAGGACCCTGGCAAAGCAGGCAATGACAAGAGCTGTGGGTAGCAGCACCTATCAGGCTTTTAGCCTGGCAGCCCACCACCAAGGGGCTTGGATTGGGATGAATACCCCTGACAGAGCTGGGACACATCCCACAACTACAAAACAACTCTGGAGCCACGTTTCTGGGGTGGTTTGTATCCATCACCCTTTTGGGATGCTGCTAGCCTGCCCCAGCTCTTCAGCACCTCCTGGGAGACAGCCACCAATATTCCAGCTTCATTCCAAGAGAGACTTTTTTTTCCTTGACAACCAGAATTTTAGACTTTTACTGGTCTGATTACTGTGGAAATGGTAGGAACTTCCATCAGGAACTGACTGGGCTTTGTCTGCCTTGCTTGTCTTGTGAGGTGGTGCTCCAGAAGAAAGCAAGAGGTGTGAAATGAGCACCATTTAAAGTTGCTGGGCACCAACAGCTTGAAGAACTGTGCTGCCACAGGGCAGCTGAATACTCCTACTTGGCTCTCCTCTGGCTGAATGTTGGGATCTCACAGCAGAAGCCCCTGCTGTTCTCTCCATCAACTACAGAAGATGCAAAAGATTACCATGACTGCAAATAGCATGGCAAAGGGGATGGAGGAAAAGGATTTTTCTCATAACCAGAGCAGAGCAGGCAAGTGTTCCTGGTTTGGCTTCCCAAGGGACCACCTGCATCCTGAAGCCAGACAGCAGCACATTCCAGCAGGATCTGGGCATGATGATACTTAGCAGTACTGTTTAAAGTCATCTCTAATGCAAGAGCAAAGTTTGCTGCCATATGTCCAGAGTGAAAGGCAGGAGGATGCAGGATGAGGCAATGCCAGTGTGGCCAAATGCTCCTTCTGCTGACTGCACTCAGAGGAAAGGGACAGTGAGAGAGGCCAAGCCTGGCTGCACCTGTTCCTGGCCTCATCTCTCCATCCTGCCTCTCATGGCTCTGTCTCACTGCTGATGGAGGTGGGGTCAGATCCTGCGCCCTGGTGTGAGCCCTTCCTGCTCCAGGAGGGATGGGGCAGGAGCCAAGGAGGGTCTGAGCAGCTGAGCTGAAATTTTGCTATTGCTGGTCCCCCAGGGCAGGTGTCCCCCTGGGTTTATAGGGTACAGTGCCCCTGTCCTCCTCCTCCCCTCAGCAGGGGTAGAGCTGCTCTCTGCTTGTGATTTTGGGAAGCAAGTATCCATCCTCATGGTGCACAGGAACTCCAGGAGAAGGGTAACAGAGAGAGGCTTTTCTGCAAGGGGAGAAGAGCTGAAGAGAGCACCAGGCACAGTTTGTGCCTCAGGACACCTGGTTCTCTGCACTGTCCTTTTGCCCTTGGTGCTTTGCTGTTAGTGGGAAGTTAAGCCCTTCTGGAGACCAGTGTTTGGGGTAGGAGAAACACCCTGAGCAGCAACGCTCTCCCTTTCCTTACCTTCTCTGCAAAAACTTTGGTACCTCTCTTCTTGGGATGTTTCACTGCTCCCCTCACTGTGGTAGTTGGGATGGTACCAGTGTTTCCTATAGGTAAAAATTGTGGCCCTGGAGAAGAAGGAGAAACGAGAAATGCTGACAGGGGAACAAGAGCCACATGCTGCTGGTCTGCAGAGCCATGAGTTACTGAGATGCTCAGTGAAATGATGGAAGTTGTAGCTCTGGGGCTCATCCCAGGGCCCCAGTGCCAGATGCTGCCTGTGCCTCTGCCCCATATGGGGTCTGCAGCAGCTCTGTCTCTGGTTTTGCTCCAGGTTTGCACTTGTGACCTCACTGCTGGCAGAGCTGGCTCTGCAGAGGTGTCCCTGCTCCCTGCCCTTCCAGACCCCAGCAGCGAGCACCAGCTGGTAGAGAACCAAGGGGTGGGAGCCCTTGGAGGATTTGCCACGTGCTCTCTGGGGTTTATTTGCCCTCCCATGAGCAGGTTAGCAGTCGGTGCTGCCTCCAGCCCCATCCTCCCTCATGCACAGGCTGGATCCAGGCACGAGGGATGGAGAGATGGGCTCTATCCATCCCTTTCCTTCTGCACAGCCAAGGGAGTTATTGACAAACAAGTTAGTGCTTGGAAAGAAAAATGCCGCAGCATATTTGAAGCTGCCTCCGTGATCAATACTGAGCTGTGCCTGAGCCTGCTGCCAACTGGATTTCAGATGATGGCTGTGGGGGTAATAAGAGCCCTGGGATCAACTGTCTTGGAGATTATTACAGGATGAGATGCTTCACTGCTTTACAGTGTTTACTCAAGATTTATATTCCCTATGTGTACATGAGGGACTTGTTGTCTTTTGTCACTGGTGGATCAGTTTTTGATGATGTGCATGCTGTTGGTAGGGTTTGCTTAGGGGTGAATTCCATGAACGGGGAGAGAACATGCTGGGGATGAGAGGGAGTGCCAGGGTGGAGGCACCCTGGAGCTGCTGACAGGAGGTGGGACCATGAGAAAGTGCCCTCTGCCCTGTTGCATGCAGGCAGAAAGGCTGGAGACATGTGAAGCATGTGGAATGGGCTTTTGCCTTTCCAGATGCTCTGCAGTAACAGGTTCAGGGTGGCTTCAGGGTGCCCTATCCATGGAAGAGGGGTTTGTGCCACAGGAGAGGGCTTGTGCCACCCTCATTCCTTCATTATGGAGGAGGAGCTGCAAAACCAGCTCCTGGGGCTTGGGTTCCTCAGCTTTGTCACGTGTGTTTGATTTCACCTTCTTGCCTTAACCTTTCACCAGCATTTTCCTGCCTTGGGAGGAGGTCTGGAAGGTGTGAAGCAGTGTCCAGCCTGGTAGCACAGGGCTGTCTGACTCTCCAGCACAGATCTTCCCTCCCAGCTGTGTGCTGGGCTGCGGGAGGTTAATGCACTTCAGAGCCTTGGGCAAGGCGCTGCGGTGAGGGTGATAAGGGTCTCGCTGAGGGAGTTAAATGAAGGCTTAGCAGGAGTGGCCCTCCCTCAGAGCACACGTCCCTAGGCACACACAGCTGCTGCGTGATGGGCCATGGCTGGGGCTTCCACATCTGCTGTGGGGAAAAGCCAGGAACACCATCCCAGACTGCCTGACTGCCTGAGGAGCATCCCCAGCATCCACATAGGCCTGGGGCGCCTCTGTGGAGGCTTGGACAGAGGGGTGGCATAGCTGCTATTACCCAGGGCTGCTCAGTCTCTTTCTGCAGATTGTTTGCTGTAATCCTGTTTTATAAATCCAGCCTTGGTCTTTGGCCTCCCTGACTGCTCTGCTGCTTCCCAAGTTAAACCCACTGATCTGACTGAGGCAGGAGCAGCCAGGGCATACTTATTGCCATGATGGAGCTGGGAGAAGAGATTTGATAAATCATTGGACCAGTTTGCTTTGGAAAGAGTCTGTGTAAAAATATCAGAGCAATACAGGATAGCTCCAAGTGTCATGGGGGAGAAGGGGTGTCAGGGAGGAGGTGAGCTTCACCCTTGGGTGTCAGCTTCATCAGAGGCAATCCTCTTGCGTGCTGACCCCTCAAGCAGTGGGGATGCCAACAGGCAGGGATGGTCCCCTCCACTAGAGAGGAGGTTGTGGTCCCTGCCTGTGCCAGCTCTGGTGCTCCAAGCGTTCCTCACTGCCACACTGGCAGCAGCTGCAGGGCATCAGACCAGCTGTCCCCAGGAGGTGCTGCAGGGATGGGTGAGTACATGTGGGTGAGCCATGCTCAGCATGGGCTGAGTGAGCTTGAGGGGGATAGGGCTGAGCAGCAAGGTCCTGGAGCAAAGCCAGGGAAAAGCAGCAGCCATGTGTCTGGAGTTGCCATCCTCTGGGCAGACAGATGGTCACCCTCCTTGCTGCCCCTTTCCTTTCCTGCTCATCTTTTGGGAGGGAGGACGTGTGCCCAGCCGTGCCACCTTTGCTGCCATCTGCCCATCTCGAGTCCACAGCGTCCCCAAGGCTCCTTAAACCCAGGTGAGCTGGTGTGCTGAGCAGGGAGCTCCTGATGGATCTGCCCTGGTGAGCAGTGAGGCAGAGAGGAGCTCCATGCAGAATACAAATGAGTCTGGGGCACGATAAGCCCATGCAGCACCTTCCCTCTCACACTCCCCACTGTCGGGATCTCCAGATACCAATCCCTTGCAAATCTCCTGCTGGCCTTTCATGACCTTCAGAGTTGTTTCAATTCAGTGTTTTCAGCCTCTAAATCTCCTGTCCTTAGCCCTGGGTGAGCATGGGGAAAGAACCACACTCCTTAAAGTGCCGGGGCAGTCTCTGCACCACAGCCTGCTGAAAATCTGCAGGTATTTCACACCTATGCTTTATTTTTGTTAATTCCTCTATTTTTTTATTGCTGTTTGGACCCCACAATTGACAGCCCCAGGTCTGAAATCTGGAGAAGTTTTGGTGACTGCCCTTATACCCTGCCAGGCTCTCCAGTGCACTGCCTGCCTCCTGGGCATCTCACAGTCCCTGCACGCAGCACACCTTGAGCTGGTCTGATTGATCTGTAACACTTGAAAAATAATGGTTTAATCATTATTAAGGATTAGAAATAATCCTTCAGCTGTATTGATCACAATAACATTATTCATGATGAACTCATTTGGCATTAATGGGGATGTCCTGCAGCAGTGTGTGCTTCTCTGGGGAGCCATCAGTGGGGTTTGTGGGAGCAGCAACAAACTCTGCCCTAACAAACAACTCCAAGTCCTGCTGTCCCACACAGCCCCTTTGGGGGCCCCTTGTTATTGGCACGGTTTTGGAGGCTCTTGAAGCTAGTAACCACCCACCCTGTTCATGACAGCAGCACATCTCAAGGTGGGATGGGCTCCCTCTGGCACCAGTCAGGGATGTGACAGGATGGGAATGCTCCCATAGGAGCCCCACGTGGCATCACTCTGGTCCTGACCCCTGTTGCACAGGAAGGATGGCTGGCTGCCCACTTGGCCCCTCTCTCCTCTCAGTCACCATCTTACTCATGGGACTGAAATGGCTTTAGCAAGGAAAATGCTCCAGGAGCAACAGCTGGAGGGCTCTGGGGCACTTCTCCTGGGTGAATATCCAGTGGTGGCCAGGAGCCAGCACAGCACCCTGCTATGTGCCATCCTGCTGTGGGCTCCCCATTCCTATTTATCAAACAAGAACATCTGGATTTCCTTTTTTTTTTTTTTCTTAAATTTTTTTAAATGGTGTCTGGTTTGACTTTGACAAATTGACATTTTCCAGAGGAAAAATATCTTCTGCCGAGGTGCTGTTCCTGGGTGTAGCCGTCCCTTACTGCACCATTTGCAGTCCTCCAGGCACTTTGCACAAGGCAATGAATAGTTAAAGATGTCCATAAATCTTACCCCAGCCCATAATAAACAAACACACTCTTATCAAGTATAGAAAAATGCATATTTCATCACCACTGCCTTAAACGCGACTCAGAATAAATGCTTGTCTTTAATCAGCCATCTCAATATATAAACAGAGCACAAAAGCTTGGGGGGATGAGGTACAGAATTGGGCCACAGATTTTCTAGGCAACTCTTGGGGGCAGGGATGTGTCTGTGCAGGTGAGACCATGAAAAACTGCCCTGAAAATTCCTATCACTTGGCTTTTCTGTCCAGCCACGTATTGTTTCTTATTCCCTTCTGCCTGCCACTGGAGCCATAAGGATTTTGCTTCAATGTTCAGCTGATAGCTGATCTTTCCCCTTGGATGCTGGCCACTGAAAGCAAGCACTTTGATTTGGAAATCAAGATGAAGAGAAAAAGATTAAATAGGAAAGTTTCGACCAGTACGTGCTGAGATTATGCAGTGATGGATTCGTGTTTCCCTGCATCTGATAAGAACAAGCTGCATTTTCAGGCTGGGGAGGGCCAGATCTGTGATCTTTTGATCACTTTTGAGTGCCTGTGCTTTGCCACACTCACAGAAATACAGCATCTGCTGCCACAGCCCTGCTCAAGCCACCCTGCCAGGGCAGGGGCTGCCACTCTCCTGCATGGGCAGTGGGGGCACCATGGCACCTGGGGGCTTCCTTTCCCCTGAGCATCCATTTGGGAGGCCTGAGACATTTCTCATCCCTGTGTGCTGATGGGAGGACTGGAGAAACTGGTGACGGTGGGGACAGCAGCTGTGACCTATGGCTGTGCCCAGGGCTCTTACATGTGTGTGCTATTATAGCTGGCCACTGTTCAGGCCCTGGGGAAATAATTTCCCAGGGATATTGCTGGACATCATTGCTGCCCCTGTGGGCTCCCACCAGCCTGCCACATGCCTGATGAGCAAAGGAGTGCTTCTTCATCCTAGGATTTGTGGTTCATGACGTGGAAGTGATGTGTGTACTAGCACTGGGAATCTTGTGTTTGTTACGTGAATCTCTGTGGTGCTGCCAAGGCAGTGATTTGGGGTTATTTAGCCCAAGATGTCACCCCATTGTAAATGCTCCTTCCTCCTCCCAGCCAATTCAGTGTCTGAAAACAGCCAGGGCTCACCTCTCTCCCCATTCTCTGGCTTCCAGAACCACTTGCATGGAGCAGAGCACGTCCATCCCCCTCCGGGGAAATATATCTTCAGGGAAATGAGAAGCAGGAAAGGCAGGAGCCTGTGCTGTAAGGTACAGCCCTCTAGGGACTGCAACAGCTTCAAAAGCCTCATGGCCTGTTAGCCCTGTACAGACCTGGCAGTGTGTATTCCCTGGGAACCTTGTGAGCTGATGGCTGGTGGGGAGCAGGCTGTGCTGAGAACAGCATGGCCAGGCATAAACCCCATGCCCCTGTTAGCAGTGAGTGTCTGGCACCCAGGGGTCTGGGTGGCCCTCAGCTCTGTGGGCTGGCTCAGGACACTGGGCTGCCTCCCACTGGATTTTGGTGCTGATCAGGTTGTACAGCACTGGCAGGCATCTCCCCAGGCAGCTG
This sequence comes from Anthoscopus minutus, assembly GCA_013399455.1. Classification (NCBI taxonomy): domain Eukaryota; kingdom Metazoa; phylum Chordata; class Aves; order Passeriformes; family Paridae; genus Anthoscopus; species Anthoscopus minutus. The sequence continues at coordinate 105,442 of VWYI01029867.1, read as the reverse complement.
CCCACAGACCTGGATGCCTGGGGCTGGTTGAGGGATGAAGGGAAACGTGCTTGTTTTGCTCCTGGCTTTATTTTCTCACTGATGCTGAGAGGACCCTGTAGAAAGCCTGGAGCTCTTGCCCTGTCTGTCCCCTTTGAATCCACAAAAGGCCAGATTGCAGCTTCTTCCAGGCACTGCAGTACCCCAGGGGCTGCCCAGTCTCCAGCCCTGCCCTGCTGCACCCTCTGTGCTGGTGAGGGGTCTCATGGCTGAGCATCCAGTGAGGGTGCCCTGGTGCTGAGCATTGCCCCATCCTGCTTCTGGCAAATCCTGGTTCCTCTGGTTACCCCAGTGTGGGCATGGGTATATAAAAGTGTCAAATCTGCATAGGCAGCACGATCCACCTCTGAGCCCCAGCACTGGGGCATTTTGAGGGGGTTTTGAAGGTTGCCAGTAGAGAGACCAGGGTTCAGCCCTTGCCCTGTGCAACAAGAGCCTGCCCTGCTCCGGCGGGATGCCAACAGCTGCCACGGTGCAGCCGCTCAACCCTGTCGCGTTCAAGCAGCAGCGATTCCTCTGGAGATGCTCCAGGAAAGGCAGGAGCAAGCAGGAACCACTGGCTCCCCGTCCCTGGAACACCCTTCAAGGACTCTGCCCACAGTGCCTCCTCCTGCCCCCTTGCAGGGTGCTGCAGGAAAACCCCCAAACAGAGGTGCTAGGTGTTGGGGCAGCACCCACGGTCCTGGGCTGGTGTGGGCAATGTCTGGATCCTCTTGCTTTCCCTAGGCTCATTTCTCCTGTCCCACTTGTTTTGCAGAGACTTGCCAACGCGGCGGAGAAATTCCAGAAGGCTCACCACTGGCAGGACAACATCCGGGTAAGGCTCCGCACGCTCCCATCCCTTCCCTCCTTTGGTGGCCCAGGAGTCACTGTCCCATCCCTCCCTGCCCACGTTCTTGTCCCCGCCTTGCGCCGCCGCTGGCTCGGCGCGCCCCAGGCTCACCGCCCGCCACCGCTAATGAGGGCAAATGAAGTGATTTGGAGCTCGTTTGCAGCCTCGCCTCAGCCTGCACACACCGTGAGGAGAAGGCAGGAGGTGAAGGTCGAACTGACAGCTCAGCCCTGAGCGGGTGGGGGCTGAGGAGACTCCTTCTCTCCCCGTCTCTGGCAGCTGCTGGGTTCGGTGCTGAGGGGGGCCTTGCACGGGGTGGCAGCAGCGGTGGCTCATCGGTGGCACATGCCAGCAGAGTGCGGGCTGTTCCTGGGGAAGGAGCAATCTGGGCTGGGAGAGGGAAGACGCGGGTTTAATGATTGCATTTGACTTTGTAATTCTGGCGGTGATAGCACTCAGCGGGAACCTGAAGGATTCTGTCTGGAAATGCTCTCAAATTATAACCATAATACAAAAGGAAGGAAAGATTGTTTTTCTCCCAGTGTGAATGGAGTCTGCAGTAAAAAATACTCCTGAGCCACCCAGCCCCTTCCTCTTGGGTAGGGCCACATCTGGCCCAGCCCTGAGGAGCCCCCTGCACCCTCTGAGGGGACAGCCTGGGGATAGTCCCACTCCCAGGCCATGCTGCTGCAGTTTGAGGGGTAATTCATAGTCTGAGCTGCTGCTGCTGCTGCTGCTCACACAGACCTTCCTGCCACAGGTGATGGCCACCAGGGTTTGCTATGGAGAGGAAGAGGTGGGAGGAGGAAAAGAGAAGGCAAGAGGTTGACCTGCTTGGCTTTCATTCGCCACATGGCCAGTGTGGGGTGGCCAGTGGTGGCTGATTCTGTGTCCCACAGGCCCCCAAGGAGCAGGAGGAGCTAACTGGGGTCTTCCTGTCTGCATGAGAGCACTGGTGAATTGCTGTCCCAAGAGGCCAGTGGAGAGGAGGTGAAGAGAATTTAGATTTGGTGCAGGCACCTGCTTATGCTAATGCTGCTGCCACACCAGGACCTTGGCTTGGGCTCCCCAGGAAAACTCAGAGAAATGCAGAGCAAGCTTTGGGCATCTTCATCCCTAGTGATGACCCAGTCTCATGTATCCTTTGGGGTCAGGAAACATCCCTGAGCAGCACCTGAAGCTTGACTGTGGGTACCCTAGGGACCTTGTGGTTGCCCCATGCACCCTATGCTGGGCTGGCACCCAGGGTTGGATGCCTTGTGGCCGGGGCATATGCAGGGCAGGCACAAAGTCACTGCATTTTGTAGCAGTGCTTGGGGCTTCTACTCATCCTCTGGAATGCAGGAATTGGCTCCTGCAGAAGGGGCTCTTTGCAGCCCCAAACCAGACCTGGCCGACTTCCACTGCCAGGGGAATAACAGCAGGACACAAAACATGCTGGGAAAAGTTACAGTGCTGGGGAGCTCTTGGCTCATTTTGCCATTCACGGCACAAACCTTTCAGAAATCCACTTTCATAGAAAAAAAAATATTTTTAATAGCACTGTTTGCAACCACTTAATCAAGGTAATTAGGAGCGAGTCACCCAGAAACAATGTGCAGCGATGCGTCACTGCAGAGCTCAGCGCAGCTTTATCAGGCCAGCCCAGGCCTGGCTGGGACACTTGATGGACTGGTCCAGCTCTGTGCACAGCCCCCAGGGTGCTGGGCATCAGCCCTGCCTGCCTCAGTCCTGCCTGCAACAGCCCCAGCTCCTGAGCAGAGCAGAGGGATGAAGGGGCTTTGTACATCTCATTGCCGGGGTTGAGCCTCCTTTTTCTGCCCTTCATCCATGAAACGGCCGGGCACAGTCAGATGCGTGTGCCAGCACCGCTGACCCTGGCTCTGCAGCTGCCCCCAGCTTGTTGCCAGTGCTGGCACGGGCAGCAGGCAGGGAAGGCGACGGCACAAGCATCCCAGCTCCTCCTCTCCTCCCTTCCCACTGAGCAGCTCGTTCCTCCTGGCTGCAGCTCTCCCCTCCTCTCCCAGCATGTCGCGTCCTAACCCCACGCCGGAGCCGATGACAGATTGCGACGGGCGCGGTTGTTTCTGTGTTTCCATGCAAAGGCGCGGCAGATGCTGAGTGTTTGCGCTGCATTAGTGCTAATGGCAGCCCCATTAAACCTCACTGCAGATGGGTTGCTATGGAAGTCCAGGGGAAAATGAAGCAGGAGCAAGAGCCTGAGCGGCTGGGAGCTGCTGCTAGCAATCACTCACGATCCATCTCTATGGGGAAAGTTCCTTTTTCTTTGCTGTTTTCTGGTGTTTCCAGCTACATGCTAGCCTTTCTGGAGCTGAGTTCAGCCTCCCACCTCAGGAGGCTTTGCAAAGCGCCTCTCTGTTTCCTAAACAATCCCTTCATCCTGTCCTGCTTCATCCTTGCTCCTTGTGCTCATCCACCCTCAGGCCCCTCATTTCTACCAGCTGTGTCAAGCCAGGGCCATGTCCCCAAATCAGTTCTGGACTTTTGACCATTTTCCTTGGTCAAAAGTAGCTTTGGCCCCAAATACGCATACTCTGAGCACCCTCATGAGTTCCTTTGAGTTTGTTTTACTCCAGGGCTGGGTGGCAGCTCAGAGTGGCAGGCTGTGGGGAGAGATCATGCCTTTCCCTGCCTGCACAGTGAGGGTTTCTCAGGGATGCACCCACTGGAGAAGGCTGGAAAGGTGAGAGCTGTTGCCAGAGTGGGCTCCCATCAAGAGACACAGCAACCACCTGGCACTGGTGTGGTGGAAAACCACTGAAAATTCCCCATTTGCAGTGGCCTGGCCAAACAGTTTTCCCAGTGAGAATCTTCTGGCTTACAGGCTTCCATTCAGAGTTCCACTGGGATAGTCTGGCTCCACTCCATGTAGAGCCATGAGGGTTTGTCCTTCAAGACACGTCAGGGCTGGATGTCCCCCTGCTCTGGATGTCCCCAGGCCTATCTCCCAGCTGTGGTTCTGAGCCCGCCCTGTGATGACCATCCCCAGCAGCAAATGGAGCAGCCAGGACTCCAGCCCACCCTGCAATGCAGTTTTCAGGTTTCCATCCTCTGTTTGCTGTCCTGCTTGGGCATGGGACCTGCAGAAATACCTATAAAAATGCTGACAGGTCATGTTGCATTTTTTGCTGCCGTGCTTTGTATTCATACTCACTGACAAGCTGCCATGTGGCCTTGTCAGACATCCCAGCCAGCTCCATGTTCTCCCAGCTCTTTCCTGTTTGTGTGCTCCGCTATCCTCCCAAGTTTTCCTTGGGTTCTTTTCCAGACCTTCAGCTCCATCACAGCAGCATCAGCAGGGTCTCAGGTGTCCCACACCTGCATAGAGTGTGGCAGTGGGGGCCATGCTGACCTGGGAGTTGCTGTCAGAGGTGTAGATCTGCACTGCCAGCCACAGAATGCATCCCAGGGTAACATCACCACCACCATCATCATCATCATTGCTGTGTGTCAGTCTGCTGGGGCTGCCAGAGCTATTTGTGCCTTTAAGGGACACTCCAGTGCTGCAGAGATCCATCCCCACGTTTATGTGCGCCTGGCAGGATTATATAAATTGCCTTTAAAAGTTGACTTCTTTATAAGCCATTTTCTGCTTCATAAAATGTTTATTACTGTTGTTTTTCTCCCAGTCTCCTTCCTCACTGCATTTTCCATCATTATACTGGGAAGCTCCCCTCTTCCTCTGCCTGCTGCCCCTCTGCCTCCCACCTCTCCCCACCTTTTGGAAAGGACCCTTTGAAGGGTCAGAACCCAGCAAGCCCTTCTTCCTTGGAAAAGAAAAATAGCCACACATTGAGCTGTGGATGTAGGAGCTGCTGGGGACAGGGTTTAACCACTGTGTGGTTTTGGGGTGTGGTGACATTTGTGGAGGTGGCAGGGGGATCACAAGTGCTAGACAGCCCCACACCACTACCTCCATCTGTAAACCCTGCCTGCAAGCACATGAGGAATAACAAAGCCCAGATAATTTCAAGCTCCATTAGAAACAAAACTCGAGGGAAAAGGGGATCACTGCTTGCCAAATGGGGATGGACAGGAGCAATAACAGAGACTGTGCCCAGGGAAAGGTGTAGGATAAAGTGAGGGGACATGGCAGCATGGCTGGGTGCCCAGCCACAGCCATACAGCCCTGGCTGCCACATCCCTCCATGTGCAGGATCCTGCCCCATCCTGCTGCCCCATGCTACTGCTCCATCCTGCCCCATCCTGCTGCTCCATCCTGCCCCATCCTACTGCTCCATCCTGCTGCCCCATCCTGCTGCTCCATCCTGCCCCATCCTGCTGCTCCATCCTGCCCCATCCTGCTGCTCCATCCTGCTGCCCCATCCTGCTGCTCCATTCTGCCCCATCCTGCTGCTCCATCCTGCTGCTCCATCCTGCTG